>SJYV01021017.1:174801-184104 GCA_006410875.1 Neotragus pygmaeus | reverse complement strand
TTTTTTTTTTTTTTTACTTTATTTTACTTTACAATACTCTATTGGCTTTGCCATACAGCGACATGAATCCACCACAGGTGTGCATGAGTTCCCAATCCTGAATCCCCCTCCCATTTCCCACCATGTCTGGTCCAAAACAGAGATTTGATAAAATGCTGAGTGACAGTATAAGAGCACTCTGACTAGAAATGGAGCGGGCTGTGCATGTTCCTCTAATAAATCACTTAACATAGAGAAATGAAGAGACTTTGAAATCTTTTAAACATATAGCTTTTTTTTTCCTAACAATGATAAAGCACAGATGTGATAATCAACAATAATGAGGTGACGATGACAGCCCTGCTATATGGTCCTTGTTTCTTACACGTTAAGATATTTTTGAACAAAATATATCATTTTTATTAACAAATGTCATCTTTAAAAAATTACCAAATGGTACTATTTCTTGATTAGAAAAATGTGAATCTCATGCTGGAATTCATACACCCTGCTTCCCACTTTCCCTTTTTTTTTTTAGTTTTTTCAAATTTTATATTAGAGTATCATCATTGGTTAACAATGTTGTGTTTGTTTCAAGTGTTCAGCAAAGTGTTTCAGTTATACATATACATGTATCTATTCCTTTTCAATTTCTTTTCCCATGTAACTTATTATAGAATATTGAGCAGAGTTTCCTGGGCTATACAGTAGGTCCTTGTTGGTTATCTATTTTAAATATGGCAGTGTCAATCTCAAACTCCCAATCTATTTCTCCCTGTAACCATAAATCATTCTCTCTGTGTCTATTTATGTTATGCAAATAAGTTAATTTGTGTGTATATATATATATATATTTTTTTTAGATTTCACATATAAGTGAGATCATAAGATATTTGTCTTTTTCTCTCTGGCTTAACTGGGCTTCCATTGTGGCTCAACTGGTAAAGAATCTGCCTGCAATGCAGGAGATTGGGGTTCGATTCCTGGGTTGGGAAGATCCCCTTGAGAAGGGAAAAGCTACCCACTCTAGTATTCTGGCTTAGAGAATTCCACGGACTTTATAGTCCATGGGGTCACAAAGAGTCAGACACGACTGAGAGATAACTTAATATATAGTCTCCAAGGCACATCCACAGTCCTGAAAATGGCATTATTTCAATCGTTAAGGTATTTTCATTCAAGGTGGGTCTGGCCAAGATTCTCTATGACTTTATAAGACTTATTTGCAAGTCTAAGACTTTCAGATTTCTTATAGTGATAACTTGGACTAGCAAGCTACTTTATTTCATTGGCTTATTGTAAGGTAGAATTTTATTGAAGAACATAAATTTCTGGGAATTACTCTAGTGATCCAGTGGTTAAGAATTCATCTGCCAATGCAGGGGACATGGGTTTGATCTCTGGTCCAGGAATTAGGATCCCATGTGCCTTGGGATCTTAAGTTAGTGCACATAACTACTGAGCTTGTGTGTCCCAACTAAACAGTAGCCCAAGCACAACAATGAAGAACCTGTTCACCTCATCAAAGACCCAGCACAGCCAAAAATAATAAATGAATAATTTAATTTAAAAAAGAGACTAATATAAAAAAGAATATAAATTTCTTTTGAAACACATGCTCTATTTTAGGAGAAAAGTGTTCTGTTTTCATATTATTGAACAAAAATGAACAAAGTAGTGTGAAAAAAACCCAGATTAGAGCAATGGGCAAAGTGTTACTTTATTTGTAAATCAAAGCTTGTTCTCCACTCTCATCAGCTGTAAGAATCAAAGTTAATATTTGAAGGTTTAGGTAATCTATGAAATTGAAGAATAGAAAGAATCTATATCAAAATTATACTTACAATGTCATGCTCATCATGTTGCCTATAAATATGCTTGGAATTTTCAGCAAAGATACTGTTACTTTAATCAACTACAGGTCCTTAAGATCTACACATGTTAAATTTTTCTCCTACACAAATTGTCTTCAGTTTTAGTAAGCCATTAACTCACATTGAAACCTGAAAATTTAAGTTTGGGGAGATAAAATTGCAAAAGATTTCATTAGAATATGAAACAGGTAAAAGCAATCAACCTTCCCTCATAATCCTGTATACTAAATTAATTTTTCCACAATATTTTCATCATATCTTCAAAACTTAGAAAAACAAAACTGCTTTAAAAATTCAACAAATACTTTAGACTGATACATCTGAGGTAAAAATCATAAATGTAATGGATATTTTTGAGTATTAGCTTTCACAGAACAGCAAATAATTTAAATATCAAAGATTTCTAGTCCGATATATAGTTCTATGAGAATGCTTTTGCAGGCTATATATGGAAAATTTATTGGGGAAAATCAAAATGAAGCAAATAAATAAGACTAATGTTTTACTTTTCAGTATGTGCAAACATGATTTAGGCAGTGCAGTATCTAAGCAATGCTTAGTACTAAGAAATGGCCTAAATATTTTATTTCAAACTATAAAATAATCATAACTTGATATTATAATACTGTATTTGATCATGTTCTCTAAAGAATAGAGGAGGAAAGAATTACAGATATTGGGATAGCTTTGAAAATAAGAATCCACATATATGCTTAGAGTCTGAAAAATTAGATGACATTTATCTGCTTCTCTTTAGTATTCAATACTTCATTTTTGTTTAGTGTTCATGGGAATCCATTTCTGGGAAGTTTCCAAATCATTTCTTAAAATGAAATTTTAAAAGGTTTTTAAAAAATTTATAAAAATATGGGCTTATTTTCGAAACACTGGAAAACTTACTAAAGTAAGATAAAACAATGACCCAAATCTTTCCCAGATAGAACTACATTTCATATTTTTTAAAAAATTTACTTTGGTGATGGCATTATTGTTTTTGCTTTGTAGTTATTGGACTTCAAGGAGATCCAACCAGTCCATTCTAAAGCAGATCAGTCCTGGGTGTTCACTGGAAGGGCTGATGTTGAAGCTGAAACTGAAATATTTTGGCCATGTGATGCGAAGAGCTGACTCATTTGAAAAGACCCTGATGTTGGGAAAGATTGAGGGCAGGAGGAGAAGGGGATGATAGAGGATGAGATGGTTGGATGGCATCACCAACTCAATGGATATGAGTTTGGGTAAACTCCAGGAGTTGGTGATAGACAGGGAGGCCTGGTGTGCTGTGGTTCACGGGGTTGCAAAGAGTCGGACATGACTGAGCGATTGAACTGAACTGAACTGTTTTTATTTTAGGTCTTTATTTTCTGAACAGTGTTACCCTTGTAGGAAGAGCTTGCAATGCAGAAGAAAGGACAACATTACTCCTCTTTAGAGGCTTCCCTGGTGGTGCAGTGGCAAAGAATCTGCCTGCAATGCAGGAGATGTGGGTTCCATCCCTAGGCCTGGAAGATCCCCTGGAGGAAGGCATGAAAATCCACTGCAGTATTCTTGTCTGGAGAATCCCGTGGGAAGAGGAGCCTGGCAGATTACAGTTCACAGCATCTCAAAGAGTCAGACGCAACCTGACTGAAGTGACTTAACGTGTGCACACAGAGGCCTAAACTAGGCAAGGCGTAAAACAGTAAGGAATGAAAAAGAAAGAGGCTCTTTATTTGAATAGGCTGGCTTTTTTAACTTAAGCTACACATATGCTTGTTTAGTGGTGTTAGGGTGAAAGACTCTGCTCCAGGTTTCCACTCAGAGACCTGGGGGCACGAGGCTCAACTTCCTAAACACTGCCAATGTCCATGACAAGCAAGAAAGAACCTGGGAATCCCATGTAAGCTTTTCACTGCCTGAGTGGGAAAGCAACCTGCATCACAGCTGCCCCCCCCCTTTTTTTTTTTGATGGAGGTAGTCACTCGGTCTTCCCCAGTGGCAAGGGGCCTAAGAGACATCAAGGAAAAAATAGGATACTTGGTGGGCATCACAATCTCTGGGCTTCCCCCAGTGGCTCAGGGATAAAGAATCTACCTGCAATGCAGGAGATGCCAGTTTGATCCCTGAGTTGGGAAGATCCCTGGAGGAGGGCACAGCAACCCACTCCAGGATGCTTGCCTGGAGAATCCCATGGACGGAGGAGTCTGGTGAGTGTAGCAAAGAGTTGGATGTGACTGAGCATGCATGCACAAGAGAAGCTGAGGATAATAAAATATGAGTTGCGTTTAATATATTAATGGTGCATCTCTACAAAAATGGTGTCATATTTTTGCCTCTAGTTTGCTGGAATCACATCACTCATGTGCTCATATTCAGCAGCTTCCCGATCCTAAACAACAAAAAACAGGCAACCTAATATTACAAAATTCGCAGCATCTGGCCCTCACTTACATGTCCTGTCTCATCACTATTCAGTCCCCTACCTGACATCTTATGCACTTAAAGCACTTTTAGTTTCCTCAAACAACATACTGCTTTTTTTTTTTTTCAGTGTTTTTGCTTAAACCTTTTCTGTGTGGATTGTCTTTTNCCTTTTCATACTGTTCATGGGGTTCTCAAGGCAAGAATACTGAAGTGGCTTGCCATTTCCTTCTCCAGTGGACCACATTCTGTCAGCCCTCTCCACCATGACCTGCCTGTCTTGGGTTGCCCCACAGGTACGGCTTGGTTTCACTGAGTTAGACAAGGCTGTGGTCCTAGTCTGATTAGATTGACTAGTTTTCTGTGAGAATGGTTTCAGTGTGTCTGCCCTCTGATGCCCTCTTGCAACACCTACCATCTTACTTGGGTTTCTCTTACCTTAGTGTGGAGTATCTCTTTATGGCTGCTCCAGCAAAGCACAGCCACTGCTCCTCACCTTGGATGAGGGGTATCTCCCTACCACCACCGTTCCTGACCTTCAACGTGGAAGATTACTGCAGTTATGAAGGTAATGTGAATCATGGCCTTAAACAAATATAACCTCCACTAGAAGAGGTTTCCTGTGTTGGTTCTAAAAAGAAAGTCATCTACAGGACACCTCTTGATGGCAAAAGAGTAGCCCATGAGCTGCATCAATGCCAGAGATACTCAATGCAATGGAGACTGTTTCAGCGATTATGACTTATCACACGGAGCCTCACAAGAGCTCCACCAAGGTTCAAGGCATTGAAAAATTCTTTCTTGTTGCTGCCTTCCAGCCTGAAATGAGCTGCATGGTCTCTGGGAGGCTTTAGAGTACCACTAATCAATTATCTTTACTCATGTTTTACCAATTTTAATCCTCCTTTCCTAAAGTATTTCTGGTAGCTCAGATGGTAAAGAATCTGCCTGCAGTGCAGGAGACCCAGGTTCAATCTCTGGGTCAGGAAGATACTTCAGAGAAGAGAATGGCTACCCACTCCAGTATTTCTTGCCTGGAGAATTCTGTTGACAGAGAAGCCTGGAGGGCTACAGTCCATGGGGTTGCAAAGAGTCAGATGTGACTGAACGATTTTCACTTCACTTTTTCCTAAAGTATGCAATAACTTTAGAGAAGAAGGACTATCCAAAAGTTGTTTACCAATATAAATCATGATACACTGTTTTCACAATAAAGTGTTAGGCATTTTGTAAAGGGCATAAACTATAAATCATGACCTTTGACCTCAAATGGTTACTTTCTATCTAGTTAGACACAGGACATAAAAAACCATGAATGTCACCTAAAAGAGGAAGAGACCCAATCGGTCTTCATTCTTCTCTTCCTATGTTAACTTGAGCTAACTTTTTAAATTTAGCCACATCTTCTCTGACATTTTCACATTCAAACCTCTATTTCATGCTTTTTGTATGACAATCAGAATAGTGGATGGTTTTATGTATAAATTTTCAAACAGAATGAAGAAATTATCTATTTACAGATGAGATAAAGAGAGTTCACTATATGGAGATAACTGAGCCACCATCACCCAGCTAGCTCACTACTGAGTCCTGACTCTAGCACAGGTCTACTGGGAGGGTCTGAAGACACAGGACACAGTGCAGGTGTGTGACACTCAGGAAGGGGGTGTACCAATGATGAAAGGTGGGTATTAGAGGTGATAGAAGTGAGAAGATATGCAGGGAAGATGCCCAGAGAGTTTAGGGATGAAGGCAGCCAGCAGCATGTAAGTCTGTCCCAGTCGTATCCACATACTGCCTTGGGAATATTCCAAATCCCATACTTCCTATGTGGCTCTGTCATTCCAAGTAGCAGTAATCCTAGGCAGCAACACAGAACAGTGTGAGCCAGGATTTGGAGTCTCATAGAGCTCAATGCCTGGTGGCTCAGCTGGTAAAGAACTGGCCTGCCAATGTAGGAGATGCCAAACAGTCAGGTTTAAACCCTGGATTGGGAAGATCCCCTGGAGAAGGAAATGGTAACCACTCCAGTATTCCTGCCTGGAAAATTTCATGGACAGAGGAGCTTGGCAGGCAGGCTACAGGCCATAAGATCACAGAGTCAGACATGACTGAGTACACATGCATAAGACAGCACAGGACAGAGCTTGATGCAAATTCTTGTTTCCTCAATTATCATGTATGGGTTATTAATCAAGTTAATAATTTCACTCAGTGCTAGTTTTTTATTTTGTAAAACTTCTGTGGAATTTACCTTTCTGTAATTTAATTGAAATAGAAAGCACTTTGCCATGCCTGTTACCTAGTTTATACTCAATAAATACTAGTTTTCTTTCTGCTTTCTCTTGCTCGCTCCTTTTCCCTTTCCCTCTTGCCAACCAACTAAAACTTTCTGATCACTTTTTATTCAGGAGCTTCCAAGTGACAGAGGTACCTGTGCATGTTTCCTCCCAACTTAGAAAGGCAAACAAAATGACATCTAAGAGTCCTGACTTTTTAGTTATACCAAATAAATAGAGCTTCATACAAAGTGGTGCAGACATTACAAAATGACAGGTATGGAAATGAGGCCCCGGGGGCAGCAATGTCGAATGGGAAACGCCACATGCCACAAACGTGCTCCTCCTCTTTTGTTCACCTCTTGGCAAGTTCTATCATTATTCACCCAACTGCACAAAACAATAGCATTGTTACTGTGCATTGGGCTTCTGTGGTGGCTCAGGGAATAAAGAATCTGCCTGCAATGTGGTAGACCCAGGTTCAATCCTGGATTGGGAACATCCCCTGGAGAAGGGAATGGAAATCCACTCCAATGAATGTATGAATGAGTCACTGCCTTTTCCTATAACTAATGTATCTTCAAGTTAACACTCTATTTTGTTACTCCTTAAATCACTGTCCATCCCCATTTTTACTGCCTTAATTCAGATCACCATCATTTCTTGCCAGAATTAATGTAATTTGTCACCAGAACAAGGATTCTCTTCTGAATAGTTGTGGACTAGGGGCATCTTCAAGTTAACTTGAAATAATAATAAGAAAAAGAAGTCTGACATGGATTAACTTGACTGACTTTAGTATCTTCATGCAGCTAAGGATGACACATGTGAGACAGGTAATCTGATGCATCAGGCCTACCTCAAAAGAGTTAGTTTTTTCAAAAATTAAGTGAGCCACAAGAAACTAGCAGTTTCAAAAACTGTGACATAAATCACCTTGTCCTGGAGATATGTGGCTTTTATAGAACTAGAATCATCTCCTCTTGTGCGCTCTTAGGATTTGTCTTTCTACCACTGGACTTTCCTAGGCATATTGGTATTTGTGCATCTTTCCCATGTCCAGCAGCAGACAAATACTTAGAAAAACATAGATTTTACATATCACCCTGGAGTCAGATGGAAAGAATCCTTGGACCAAGTGAAGAAGGGTAACTACAGGAAGGGTGGGCTTCTCAGATGGCTCAGAGGTAAAGACAATAGCTTTATCTCCTGCCAATGCAGGAGACACAGGTTGGATCTCTGGGTCAGGAAGATCCTCTGGAGAAGGAAATGGCTTCCCCCTCCAGTATTCTTGCCTGGAGAATTCCATGGACAGAGGATCTGGGTGGGCTATAGCCCGTGGGGTGGAAAAGAGTAGGACACAACTTAGTTACTAAACAACAAACACAACAACAACACAGGGAAGTCATGCTTAACAGATTGAAATGCAGAGTGGAAGGCCACTACAGTCTTAAAGTAAGGGGGCACTCTACACACTGTGATATAGGGAAAGGTCCAAACCCTCCTTCTAATTCCTGCCAAAACTATTCTAAGTTATATTATGCCAGCTGGTCTTAGGGCATCCAGTCCTGTTTCTCTCTAGTTTTTTCTGCATACTTCCACTAGAGTAATCTTTCAAAAATTTGCCATTTTAGAAGCATTTCTTGGTGCCTCATAAAGTGTTAGTATAAACACTTTACCTGGTATAAAAGCCCTTCAAGTGTTAAGTGATAGTCGATTAACAATCAGTTGTGTCTGACTGTTCAAATCCATGCACTGTCACACTCCAGGCTCCTCTGTCCATGGAATTCTCCAGGCAAGAATACTGGAGTGGGCTGCAATTCCCTT
Organism: Neotragus pygmaeus; assembly: GCA_006410875.1. Taxonomy (NCBI): domain Eukaryota; kingdom Metazoa; phylum Chordata; class Mammalia; order Artiodactyla; family Bovidae; genus Neotragus; species Neotragus pygmaeus. The sequence continues at coordinate 175,745 of SJYV01021017.1, read as the reverse complement.
CTTCAGGGGATCTTCCCAACCCATGGATCAAACCTAGGTTTCCAGCTTTGCAGGCAGATTCTTTACCGTCTGAACCACCAGGGAAACCCCCAAAGCCCTTCAAGATTTGACCCTTTACTCCTCCAGCTGGTTCTTAGGAATGCAACTCATACACATGCTTGAGTCATACTCTGGAGTACCAGGGACTTATACAACATATCCTTAATGCTCCACAGAGCCTGGTACATATATTATACTCATTGAATAGTTTTTGAATGAACCACACATATATCCTACTCTCGTCACCTCTTGCCTCTCCTGCTTATCTCTAATTGCTATCAAGTGTTTTATTGCATCTTTTATCACAGCAATCAACTCGAAGAATAATCTATAGCATAGATTGCCCAGTGAAAGATTTAACTGTTGAATATATGTTTGATGATCACATTTTGGCTATCTATATTCCTTATTTTTTTGGTTTCTCTTTCTCAAAACTAGTTTTGTAGGAATCTAGTCAAAATGATGGCTGATAATGGAAACTACATTTAGCCTTCCATATCCACGGGTTCTGCATTAGCAGATTCAACCAAACACAGATTGGGAAAAAAAAAAAAATCCAGAAAGTTCCAAGACACAAAACCTGAGTTTTCCACATGCCAGCAACTATTTACAAAGCATTATATTGTATTTATAACTATTTACATAGCCTTTACATTTTATTCACTATTATAAGTAATTTTTAGGTGATTTAAAGGATATGGGAAGGTGTTCATAGATTATATGCAAATACTACACTATCTAGTATAAGGGGCTTGAGCATCAGTGAATTTTGGTATCCATGAGGGTCCTCAAACTAATCCTGCATGGACACTGAGGGACCACTGTATCAAGAAATCAATGATTCTCTTGACATTTGAAATGTTATCAAACAGAAAGAGTTAATAATTGAACATAAAGTAAGCAAG
>SJYV01021017.1:94801-167301 GCA_006410875.1 Neotragus pygmaeus | reverse complement strand
TTTGATTGCAAAATTGGTAAAGCAGTGAGAATTAATGGAATACTGAGAATATGTAAGCAACAAGATTTCTTAGAAGAGGCGAGATTGACGTAGAGCATGTAAAATAGATCAATGAAAAACAAATAGTGTTCGTTGGCGACCTTGTCTTTAGAGCAGTGATAATTCACTCATTATTCATGGTAGTTATACATCTACTCTGGAGGCAATGGGATATACATATTAACAAGACTGACAGCATTACAGAGATATTTTCCAATAGTCGCTTTTGCAGTTACTGAATCTTTACTATGTGCCAGGCACTGTGTTAAAGGCTTACACACTTCATTATCTAATCCTTGGTTAAGTCTTTAAAAAGGTACTATTCCTTGGTAGGTAGATTAGGAACAGAAACTTAAAGAGGTTGCCCAAGGTCAGACTGCTGTAGGGTGGTACTTTGCTGAGCTGGTATTGATTGCCTTGCTCAAAAGCTCCCTTTTCCCACTTTCTATCTGCAGGGCTCCTAGGTCTTCATAGTAGCTATCAGCCTCTAACTCAAACATACATTCAACGTTCAAGGAGTCATTTTGAATTGCTCTATGATCTGTCCTCAAGTGTTGACATCAGTTTGACAAGCATTAACTGAATAATTACTGTGTGTTAAATGCAGTGAACAAAGCTGGTGAAGCTAATAAATAGCCCAGGTTTCTAAGGACCCACATTCTAGTAAGAGCAGAACTCAACAGTGCCTATAAATATATAAGATATTAATATACAAATAATGCATCTCCAGGGATGAGATGGACAAGAATTCAGAGGGAGAAAAGGTGGTATTTGACCTGAATTTTGAAGGATAACTTCCTTAGCTTGCCAGTTCCCCAAGGCTGACCAGGCTCTGGACCAAGCATAGTGGTTTCTCAGAACTTCTGGTTATGCAAGCTGACCAGAGTTAGAAGTTCTTATGGAGAAGTGATCAGAATACAAGGTGAGAAAATGAGTAGGGATGAGATCATGAAAGGTGATCTTGAATGCCACAGTACAGATTTGACTTACACCTTGAAAGAAGTGGGGAGTCACAAAAATTTTTCATGTGAATAGTCTCTTGATGGGACATTTTTTTGAGTGGGGGAGAATAAAGAGAGAGTGAAACAAAAAGCAAACTAAGAGATAAAATAGAGATGCTGAAATAGAAGTTCACAGAGGAAGTGTTTAGAAGATACAGTTTATACAACATGCTGGCTGATGGACTAGGGAGAAATTCAGAACAATGGTGAGTTTTCTACTTTGGGGGATTGGCAGGATGGCAGAGGGAGATAAGAGATACACGAGGAGAAGTCATTTGGGGCCAGGATGTTATTTTTGTGTATTTAAAAGTGAAAATTCTTTCAAGTATGAAAGAATTTGTTGGTTTCTGAACAAATGGGGTAAAAGAGAGCAGTGGTATAAGGGAGCAAAATTACTTTTATTACAGTAATGCATAATTTGGACAACATGGCTTAATATAAGAGCCAAAAGAAACTGCTAATGAACCTACAATTAAGGAGATGTATCTGATGGTCAAGGCAGCTTTATCAGGGTGGACCCATGTGGGAAGTCTGTTTAGAAATGAGTAACAGTTTGGATGACTGGAAGTTGAAAACAGAAGAGCAGTTGTCCATTGAAACAAGGTTTCCAAAGACGAGGGGAGTGATGTCTATAGCATAGGTGATGGGATTGGCTTTGTAGATTAAGTCAGCAGATCATGGCATAGACTTTGGTTAAACTACCTACCTTGTCCCAGGCACTAAGCTAGGTTATGGGGATACAAATGGGACCCAGAGAGACATGGCCTTTGCCTTCATGAAGCAGTGCAATACAGGATGTGGACAAAACTTTTAACACATGGTGTTGAGTGCTATGAGGAAAGGAACAAAGGGCTAAAATTGAAAATAACGGTAGGGTATGGATAGGGAAGGCAGTGACTGAGTCATCAGGGAAAACCTGTCTCTGAGAAGATGATATTTTAACCTGAAATATGACATACAGAAAAAATAAGAAATGTATGTGAAGTGCAGGGAGAGCCATGCTAGAAAAAACAAACAAACAAACAAACACTTTATGTTGAGAGTTTAGCTAAGCTATTGGTCTTCCCAGGCGACTCAGTGATAAAGAACCTGCCTGCCAATGCAGAAGACACAAAATACGTAGGTTTGATCCCTGGGTGGGGAAGATCCCGTGGTGAAGGGGATGGCAACCAACTCTAGAATATTTGCCTGAAAACTTCCATGGACAGAGAGCCCTGATGGGCTATAGACCACGAGGTGGCAAAGGGTTGGATGTGACTGAACATGCACTTCTTGGATTCCATGGTACTGTTACCTTGGCATCTGTTTTGTTCAGCCAAGTGGCCTTCAGAAACTTTAAACTGACACCAGCCCTCTCGTGCAAGCACGTGCCCTAGATGACAGCCAGGGTTGCAAGAAAATGAAAGTTTCTGATATGAGTTCACCAACAGTCCTTGAGATCAGCAGTCTCCCCCACCACCAAGGACATTTCCTAGTGTGACTTATGGATAAGATCCCTGTGGAGTTTACCAAATCTGCTCTTTTGGCTTCAACTGAATAATTCAGCCTTAGCTAGTGAAGCCTCAATCACTCCGCTCATAGACCCTAACAAAGCATGTGCCCCATGTCCCATTGCTCTCACAGTCTGCACTCTGCCCTGACCTCCCCATGTGACCCCTTAAGTATGCTATGTACCTCCCCCAGGACCTATGAGTAGGAAACTTCTCTATTTCACTTTCTCTTGTGGTTTATTGTTGAATAAGACATCATCTGGCAGTTTGTGCTCCCCTTAACAAATACTAATTTAACAAAGTCATAAATTCCTTAGCATTTGCAAAGCTTCTGTGGTAGAAACTGGACACCAAATATGGAACAATGGACTGCTAGCAATTGGACAACTCAGCAGTGGTCGCAGGACTGAAAAAGGTCAGGTTTCATTCCAATCCCAAAGAAAGGCAATACCAAACAATGTTCAAACTACCACACAATTGCACTCACCTCACACGCTAGCAAAATAATGCTCAAAATTCTCCAAGCGAGGCTTCAATAGTACATGAACTGAGAACTTCCAGATGTTCAAGGTGGATTTAGAAAAGGCAGAGGAACCAGAGATCAAATTGCTAACATCTGTTGGATTATAGAAAAAGCAAGGAGGTTCTGAGAAAAAACATCTACTTCTGCTTTATTGGCTATGCCAAAGCCTTTGACTGTGTGGATCACAACAAACTGTGGAAAATTCTTAAAGAAATGGGAATATCAGGCCACCTTATCTGTCTCCTGAGAAATCTTCATGCAGGTCAAAAAGCAACAATTAGAACTGGACACGATACAACAGACTGGTTCCAAATTGGGAAAGGAGTATGTCAAGGTTGTATACTGTCGCCCTACTTATTTAACTTTTATGCAGAGAACATCATGCAAAATGTCAGACTGGATGAAGCAAAAGCTGGAAACAAGATTTTCGGGAGAAATATCAACAACCTCAGATATGTAGACGACACCACCCTTACAGCGGAAAGCACAGAGGAACTAAAAAACCTCTTGATGAAAGTGAAAGAGGAGAGGGAAACGCTGACTTAAAATTCAACATTCAAAAAACAAAGATCATGGCATCCAGTCCCATCACTTCATGACAAATAGATGGGGAAACAATGACAAGTATATTTTCTTGGGCTCCAAAATCACTGCAGATGGTGACTGAAGCCATGAAATTAAAAGGCGCTTTCCCCTTGGCAGAAAAGCTATGACCAACCTAGACAGAATATTAAAAAGCAGAGACATTATTTTGCCAGCAAAGGTCCATCTAGTCAAAATTATGGTTCTTCCAATAGTCATGTATGAATGTGAGAGTTGGACCATAAAGAAAGCTTAGCACCGAAGAACTGATGCTTTTGAACTGTGGTGTTGGAGTAGACTCTTGAGAGTTCCTTGGACTGCAAGGAGGTCAAGCTGGTCAATCCTAAAGGAACTCAGTCCTGAATATTCATTAGAAGGACTGATGCTGAAGCTGAAGGTCTAATACTTTGGCCACCTGATGTGAAAAACTGACTGACTGGAAAAGACCCTCATGCTGGGAAAGATTGAAGGCAGGAGAATGGGACGACAAAAGATGAGATGGTTGGATGGCATCAGTGGCTCAATGGACATGAGTTTGAGCAAGCTCCGGGAGTTGGTGATGGACAGGGAAGCCTGGCACGCTGCAGTCTGTGGGGTTCCAAGAAGTTGGGCACTGAACTAACTGACTGGTAGAAAAGACCCCAGTAAATTAGAGGAACTGAAAAGAGGTAAGTAAGTGTCTGATCACACAGGAATTTTAAAGTCATCATAATGAAGTTTGATTTTATCAATGGACAGCCACTGAAAGATGGCATAATCATATCTATTTCAGTATCATTCTTGCTGTCATATGGAGAAGGATGTAGATGGCATTACAGTAAAAACAGCAAAATGAGGTAGATCATTGTCAGTAGATTATTCTAAGTAAGAGATGGAGTGCCCTGAGTCTGGTCATTGTGGAGACAGAAAAATGAATGGGTTCAGCACATGTTGGGCTTGCTGATGGATTGATATAGAGTGAGGGTAAGAAAGGAACTAAATCTGATTCCTGGGTTTGGTGTCATTGAATGAGGTGATAAAGATAAGTGATCCAGAGGACACAAGGAAGTAGAAATGCAAGACAAGAGTGTAGACAGTGAGTTTGGAGATGCAATTTTGGGATTGATCAGTCTGTAAGTGGTATTCAAATCTCTGTGACTATGTGAGTAAGAGGTGGAACAGTGTTGCAAATAACAAGAAAGAAAAGGAATTAGTTTGGTTATCCATATAGATGGGCTTCCTTTGTGGCTCAACAGTAAAAAAAAAAATCCACCTGCCAATGCAGGAGACCCAGGTTTGATCCCTGGGTCAGAAAGATCCACTGGAGAACAGAATGGCTACCCACTCCAGTATTCTTGCCTGAAGAATTACATGGACAGAGGAGCCTGGCTGGCTGGTTACAATTCATGGGGTCGCAAAGAGTCAGATGCAACTGAGCAAGTAACACACACACACACACACACACATCAATATAGATAAGTTTCCAGGAAAGGTAAGAACCTGAAGGGGCCTCTAATTAATTATATATATATATATATATATATATATATACACACACACACACATATATAATGTATGTATTCAGTTTAGTTGCTCAGTCATGTTCGACTCTTTGCAGCCCCATGAATTGCATAACATATATATATATATATATGTATTTTGTTCTGGTGAATAGAAACTAAAGGCTTGTTTTGGTGAGGAGGTTGGGTATGGGGTCAAAGCCTTGTGAACAGTAGCAAAATGCATAAATAAATCTTTAAGAGAGACAGAGATAATCATGAAAGTATAAAAGTATTGACAAGTCAGTGCATTGGGAGGCCATGGATTTAGGGGTTTATCACAGCATTAGTCCATTTGATTGAATCCCCCAAGCATTGTCCAAAGTGAATGATCAATCAGATTGATTGGTTTTGGAGTTGGCAGGAAAAACAGAAGGGATGTTTGTGGGAAAGGGAGGGAGGGTGTTAGTAAAAGAATTATTGCAACCAGGGATTTTGAGCTGAGGAAGAAACAAATGAAATTAGAAGAGAATAAATTATGAGAGAAAAGAAAGGTTTTTAAGAAATTATGTGTGTGTGTGTGTGTTAAGTCACTTCAGTCATGTCCAATTCTTTGCCACCCCATGGATTGTAACCTGCCTGCAGGGCTCCTCTGTCCATAGAATTCTCCAGGCAAGAACACTGGAGTGGGTTGCCATACCCTTCTCCAGGGGATTTTCCGATCCAGTTATCGAACTCTCATCTCTTACATCTCCTGCATTAGCAAGCGGGTCCTTTATCACTAGCGTCACCTGGGAAGTCCATTTAAGAAATTAGAGATCCTAGAAACAGCTTTTGTTGCAATAAGAATATGGAATTTAAACATTAAATGCAAGGGGGAAAATATTGAGTTGAAGGATTAGGGAATGATTGAAAGTAGCAAATGAGATATGGGGATTAGCTTAATAAGATTCTCAGGTTTCCATCTTGGGTGATGGTTGGGGAATCCTTCAATGCACCAACCTAGGGACACAGGGAAACTAGATTCCTACCCTCCCTCAAAAGAAGGATAATAAATACCAAGTCTTCTGTTGCACATGTGAGTTTGAGTTGCTTTTGGGGCATCTACATGGATCTTTCCTTTAGACAGTTACAGCATAAAAGAAGGGCTCAGGATCATGATCTAGAATGGAGAAAGATAAGGATTTAAGTGGTAGAATTCAGAGAAGTGAAATTGCCCTTGGGAGGACAGAACACAAGAATTTGACTGGCTCTGATTTCACATGAATAACAACATCGTCTTCAACTCAAGTCCCTCCATTGTCTCATCTGACTAAGAGCAATAGTCTGTATTGATATGATTCTCCAGACACAGGTGGTTTTTGTTACTAGCCTAGAGAAAGTTCCAACTGCCAGAAATGGAAACCCAGGGATATCCCCCCCATTGTGTTTTCACTCAGGCTTGGACAGACACCCTTGGACCCTAAGGGCTAACATCTGTCAATTAGACAAGACTCATTTTAACTGATGGCCAATTTGAACGCTCTCACAAATGCCAGGGCAAAAGATTGGACCCAAAGTAATGCAGCTGATTCTCACAAACTGTAATTAACTGGTCTGACTCAGAGCTTCCATCAGCATGACAAAGCATAGTCAACCTTCATAATGCAGTTTACTTTACCCGTTTCATTAGGTGGGTAAAGCTTTGCAATCTTAAAGTCTCCAGGATTCATATATACAAACCCATGGTGGAAAGGGAAATTATGCCTGGAGTCTGGACCAAGTGCATGTTGCTGGAGCAAAACAGCGTTCCAAGCCTTCTTACCAGATGATCCTGGGTTTCTGATCTCTGGTATAGTACATACAAGTCCCATCTATAAAGCATCCAGCACAGTGAATTTTGTATAGTAAGTGCTCAGCAATGGTTGTCTTCTTTTTCCCTTTCCCACCACCAGTTTTAAAATTCTTATTTATATATGTGCTTGGATGAAATTTGCTAACATTTTAGCTCTTTTCTTCATATTTAGAAGAAATATGTTCTTTTCAGAAATGTGTTATAGCATAGCGAGCACAATATGTTATTAACTAATATCTATTTTATAGTGAGAAATGAGCACGTGCATATGTTTACACACAGCCATAAACCCATAAGGTTATGGTGCTTGCACAGAGTGAATATTTCTTAGTTACCACTATCAGCTCTTAGATGGTAAAGTGCCATTTAAATCCAAGGCAAATTTTCTGTCAGGTATATTGTTCACTCTCAATTTGATTTGTTTGTTGAATTTTTTTCTTGAACTATTGAGAATTGAAAGTCATTTAGAGACTTATACTTCAGTTTACACTCTATTCTTGTTCATTCACATAGTTTGGTTTAGAATTGTAAGTTTTTATTTTTATGAAGTTATTTGGATTTTATGCATATAGTCAACATCTTTAAACTCAACCATTATGGATCCTCTTAATCTAACTGCAACCCAATTTTCTGATTTCACCTTCAAATACTCCTCTATCCACTACTTTGTACTCTGTTCAAGAAAATATCTGGAACTTTCTCTTATTTATGAGTTTTCTGCTTCCCAGGACATGAAAATTTCTCCTCATACTATTTATGTTTCTAACTTTCTATTCCTGATGATGTCTTCCCAACTGAAAACCACAAATTCTATATTACTCGACCATTTACTAACTCTCTGTGTATGATTGATTCACACCATGGGACTTCCTTGTGGCTCAGATGGCAAAGCGTCTGCCCGCAGTGAGGAAGCCCCGGGTTCGATCTCCGGGTTTAAAAATCCCCTGGAGAAGGAAATGGCAACCCACTCCAATACTTTTGCCTAGAAAATTCCATGGATGGAGGAGCTTGGTGGGCTACAATCCATGGGGTTGCAAAGAGTCGGACACAACTGAGTGACTTCACATACTTACTAGCTCGCTGTGTATGATTGATTCACACTATGGAGATGACTCTAAGTTTCCTAAACTGAGAACCAGCTATAGTTTTGAATACTGATAACTTCTTCCTCAGATAGCTCCTCATACATAGTATGTCCTTAATAAATATTATGGATTTATTTTCTTTCAAGTTGTAAAGTATAAAACCATCTCAACAAATGAATGATTGATTGTAAGGATATTTTAAAAAGATGGTGGCAGATTAAAAAAATAATACCAATGTGGAAAGATAACAAAGTATTGATTAAAGGTATTAGCAAAACAAATTTGCTGGATTAGTGCTACTTAGTTACTAATATTTCATATTACTAATGCCTTTATTACATATCTCAAAAATCCAAAAAAAAGATTACAAAGTCACTAATCAATTCATTTTTCCCAAGCTTGTTAAAATGAATGGATCTGTGTAAATTTCCTCTTTTTGATGTTGCTTAGTGGATGAACTACTCTGTGCCCTTATTAGCTATGAAAGTCCTATAGGGGTGCACAGTTTAAGAAAAATATTAACCACCTTTTGTCATGCAACTGCAATTTGGCCAATCATACATATTAAAACATCACTTAAAAATCTATTCTTTTCTTTGAAAGAATGAATAAATTTTAGAAGTCAACACATAAAGATCTCAGGGCACATACAGATCTATTGTTATTCTTTGTTTTTAGAAAATTCCCTCCTTTCCTTCCCTTTCTCCTTTTTTGCAGATATATCCACTGTGTATCTATGTGCAAGGTCCTTGGAGTACAGGGTTTTATATGATGGACAACATGCATTCCTTCTCAATATTTCCACAGGAGTCAGGAAGACAATACAACACACAAGTAAACAAATGGCACAAGATAATTTTAGACTGTGATGATGGCTCAGATGGTAAAGAATCTACCAGCAATGCAGGAGACTAGGTTTGATTCCTGGATTGGAAAGATCCCCTGGAGAAGGAAATATCCATTCCAGTATTCTTGCCTGGAGAATTCCATGGACAGAGGAGTCTGGCAGGTTACAATCCATGGGGTTGCAAAGAGTTGGACATGACCGAGCGAAGAACACTTTCAAGAGCAATGAAGGTAGCAGATATGGGGGTGTGCCAGAGATGTACATACTCATGCTGCTTCTGTTGCTAAGTAGCTTCAGTCAGACCATGTGTCAGACCATGTGCGACCCCATAGATGGCAGCCCACCAGGCTCCCCTGTCCCTGGGATTCTCCAGGCAAGAATACTGGAGTGGGTTGCCATTTCCTTCTTCAATGCATGAAAGTGAAAAGTGAAAGTGAAGTCGCTCAGTCGTGTCCGACTCTTTGTGACCCGATGGACTGCAGTCTACCAGGCTCCTCTGTTCATGGGATTTTCCAGGCAAGAGTACTGGAGTGGTACACACTCATAGCAGCCACACATTCTCAAGGGATTAAATCGATGACCACAGGGGGAAAAAGCTGTAGTGGAGAACCTAGTGGCAACACAAACTGATTTGACTTTTCTTTGCCTGACAGGCAGAAAATAATTAAAATCAAGAAAAACCAAATGATTTGGGATGATGACACCTGTATTATCTTTTAAGATATTTAATATACTAAAAGAAAAATTAAGCTACATAAATGGATTATCATGTAGACTATGTAAAATATGATTCCTAGAAAAAATAATTAAAAAATGAAGATGGGAAACTGAGTTGAAAGCAAGATGATTGTGTATTTGTGTCTGTGTATGTGTGTGGATACATGTATATATACATGGGTTGGGAAGACCCCCTGGAGAAGGACATGCAACCCACTCTAGTGTTCTTGCCTGGAGCCCATGAACAGAGAAGCCTGGCAGGTCTCAACAAGTCTGACATGACTAAGTGACTTATTGTAACTCTTTTTTTAGTTTTTTAAGGAACCTCCATACTTTGCTTATAGTGGCTGCATCAATTTAGATTCCCATAAACAGTGTAGGAGAGTTCTCTTTTCTTCACACTCTCTCCAGAACTTGTTATTTGTAGACTTTCTAATGATGGTTATTCTAACTGGTAATGAGGTAATAGCTTATTGCAGTTTTCATTTGTAATTCTCTAATAATTAGCAATGTTGAGTATCTTTTCATGTGCCTGTCAGCCGTCTATATATCTTGTTTAGATAAATGTCTTTTTATGTCTCCTGCCCATTTTCGATTTGGTTTGATTTTTCGATAATGAGTTGAATGAAATATTTACATATTTTGGAAATTAATCCCTTGTCTGTCATGTCATTTACAAATATTTTCTTCCATTTTATAGGTTGTATTTTTGTTTTGTTTATGGCTCTTTTGCTGCACCAAAGCTTCTAAGTTTGAGGTGCATTTATTTATTTTTGCTTCTATTTCTGTTTCCTTGGGAGACTGATCTAAGAAAACATTGGTATGATTTATGTCAAAGAATGTCTTTACTTATGTTCTCATCTAGGAATTTCATAGTATTATGCCTCGTCTTTAAAGTCTTTAAGTTTTTTTAAATTTATTTTTATATATTGTGTGAGAGTGTGTTCTAACTTCATTAATTTACATGGAAATGTCCAACACCACTTGCTGAAGAGACTGTCTTTTCTCCATTGTATATTCTTGCCTTCCTTGTCTAAGATTTATTGTCCGTAGGTGTGTGGATTTACTTCTATGCTCTCTATTCTGTTCCATTGATCCCATATGCCAATTTTTGTGCTAATACCATGCTGTTTGATTACTGTAGCTTTATAGTATTGTCTGAAATCTTGTGAAGGTTATGCCTCCAGCTTTGTTCTTTTTCCTCAGGATTGGCAATACTGGGTCTTTTTTGGTTCCATATAAAATTTAAGATTATTTGCTTTTGTTCTATGAAAAAAGTCATGGGCAACTTGATAAAGATACCATTAAATCTGCAGATTGCTTTGAATAGTGTGGCCATTTTAACAATACTAATTCTTCCAATCCAAGATCGTGGGATATCTTTCCATATCTTTATATTATTTTCAATTTCCTTTATGTTTTATAGTTTAATTTCTTAATGTTTTATAGTTCTCACTATATTAGTCTTGCACCTCCTTGGTCAGATTTATTTTTAAATATGTTATTTCATTTAAAATATTGATATTTAAATGTCAGTATACTATACTGGTGTTTTTCTTTCTGGCTTACTTCACTCTGTATAATCGGCTCCAGTTTCATCCATCTCATTAGAACTGATTCAAATGTATTCTTTTTAATGGCAGAGTAATACTCCATTGTGTATATATACCACCGCTTGCTTATCCATTCATCTGCTGATGGACATCTAGGTTGTTTCCATGTCCTGGCTATTATAAACAGTGCTGCGATGAACATTGGGGTACACGTGTCTCTTTCAATTCTGGTTTCCTTGGTGTGTATGCCCAGCAGTGGGATTGCTGGGTCATAAGGCAGTTCTATTTGCAATTTTTTAAGGAATCTCCACACTGTTTTCCACAGTGGCTGTACTAGTTTACATTCCCACCAACAGTGTAAGAGGGTTCCCCTTTCTCCACACCCCCTCCAGCATTTATTGCTTGCAGACTTTTGGATCGCAGCCATTCTGACTGGTGTGAAATGGTACCTCATTGTGGTTTTGATTTGCATTTCTCTGATGATGAGTGATGTTGAGCATCTTTTCATGTGTTTGTTAGCCATCCGTATGTCTTCTTTGGAGAAATGCCTATTTAGTTCTTCGGCCCATTTTTTGATTGTGTCGTTTATTTTTCTGGAGTTGAGCTGAATAAGTTGCTTGTATATTTTTGAGATTAGTTGTTTGTCAGTTGCTTCATTTGTTATTGTGGATTCATGTCGATGTATGGCAAAACCAATACAGTATTGTAAAGTAGAATAAAGTAAAAATTAAAAAAATTGATATTTAAACACTTATTCACAATTTGTGATTCATCAGTTAACAAGAAGTTTCTATTTTTACCTTGACTTCAGCAAAAATGTATTATACTTTTCAGAAAAAAAAAGAAAATTCCAGGTTGGATCCTGCAGACTACTACCTTCTTTAAAGTAACACTGCACTATAAATGTTGCTAGCATTTTTGAAGCTGTAATAGTCAGCTTTTAAATACTTTTAAAATGTACTAACAAAAATAAGACTTTCTAGCATTTAGACAACTCACTGGAGCTATACATTAAAATTTAGCCAGTTGATTGCTATGTTTTATGTTTTTTTTAAATGTGATTTGGGATCTTAAAAAGGTTTTAAAGGCTAAGGTAGGCTGTGTATTTAAAATAACAATGGAACTAGTTGTTATTATTAAGCAAAAGTTGCAAGTAACAGGGACTCCGGGAGTTCGAAAGTGATACGATTTCCTCCGTAAGGGCAGAAATATTCTCAAAAAGCAGTTGTGCACTTAACAGAGAATGTAAGAGTGGCTGATGCCAGCCAATACCCACTGTTCAGAGTCCTAAAGGGTAGAATGCTGGGCTCTTAAAACAAACAAACACAAAAGACATGGAGCAATTACATACCTTGTGATTCCAAATGTAGCCACAGGCCCAATACCACAAAAAGAAAGAGTGGCAGGTGTTTTTATTTCCAAATCTTACAACTAGCTTTGGTGGGCAAGATGTAATTAAGGTTCTATGTATTCTTTTTCCCTTAGCTTGACTAGTATAAAGTATTTAGTAAAATTATATCTGACATATAAGTAGTCAATGCATTTTAATGATAGNGTTTTTATTTCCAAATCTTACAACTAGCTTTGGTGGGCAAGATGTAATTAAGGTTCTATGTATTCTTTTTTCCCTTAGCTTGACCAGTATAAAGTATTTAGTAAAATTATATCTGACATATAAGTAGTCAATGCATTTTAATGATAGACTCAATTTGCTTGGGATGGAACAGTTATGAATATGGGCTCTAGACTTAGATTCTTCAGCTAACAATTTGCTTTCCTAAATTTGTTTCCTTCAATTAAAATGGGTTTAATGATTGTAGCTCTTAGGTATACTACCTCATAGAATTATTTCAGTAAATTACATAATCTATGTCAGTCTCTTAATGTAAGACCTGACATAAATTCAGATATCAATAAATTTTAGCTGCTGTTATCATTGTAATTAATATACTATTCATCACTTAACAAGCAATAGTTACTATTTGGTCAAATTCATTCTAAACTCATAGAGACTTTTCTAAAACATTTAGCAAACTTTAAGGGTAAAATATTTTGAATTTTCTTATCTGTTATTATAAAACTTTTAAGCAGAGCAATCTTCTTAAAGGTTCTTATTATTGTGTTTTTATTGGTGTTGTTTTGAAGATCCACTGATGAATGCAATTTCAGAGTTCCTTGCATTTAAATTTTGGTTGGAATGAGCTATTTGAATCTAGAGCATACAATGTAGGTGAGTCATGTAGCCAAAGACTTTTGATTACATTTAAGAATAAACAAAACAAAGCAAAAAGACTTTAAGGAGCAATTGAACCCCTTTGAAGATCTAAGTTGTGCATAAGAGTTACAAGCATATTTATATTATAAAAGTTCTGTGGATGTTCATGGATTTTAAGTCCTGGATTACACTTTAGATTTACAATCATGACTTTCAGTTATAGTCACAGTGTAATTCCTGATGAGTAGTCTGCCTTGAGATTTTCACTATAGGGTAGTTGAGTTCAGTTGCTCAGTCATGTTCCACTCTTTGCGACCCCATGGACTGCAGCATGCCAGGCTTCCCTGTCCATCACCAACTCTTGGAGCTTGCTCAAACTCATGTCCATCGAGTCAGTGATGCCATCTAACCATCTCATCCTCTTGTTGTCTCCTTCTCGTTTGGCCTTCAATCTTTCCTAGCATCAGGGTCTTTTCCAATGAGTCAGTTCTTCCCATCAGGTGGCCAAAGTACTGGAGTTTCAGCTTCAGTGTCAGTCCTTCCAGTGAATATTCAGGACTGATTTCCTTTAGGATTGACTAGTTTGAAATCCTTGCTGTCCAAGGGACTCTCAAGAATCTTCTCCAAACACCACAGTTCAAAAGTATCAATTCTTTGGCGCTCAGATGGTCCAACTCTCACCTGCATACATGACTACTGGGAAAACCATAGTTTTCACTAGATGGACCTTTGTCAGTAAAGTAATATCTCTGTTCCTTAATATGTTGTCTAGGTTGGTCATAGCTTTTCTTCCAAGGAGCAAGCATCTAGATAGGAGAGCAGCAAATCACACTTAACAAAACAGAAACCATCAAGAAAATGGGTAGGCAAACAACTTAATAGGAGGAAAAAAAATGAAAATTACTTGATAAAGAGTTAATATACAAAATACATAAGACACTCATACAAATCTATAGCAAAAAATAAACAATACAATAAAAACTAGGCAGGGAAACTGAATAAACATTTCTCCAGAGAAGACACAGAAATGATCCACAGGTACATGAAAAGGTGCTCAACATTACAAATTATCAGGGAAATGCAAATCAAATGCAAAATGAAATATCAGCTCACACTTGTTTAAATGGCTATTATTATAAAGACAACGTTCCAGTGGCTAAGACTCTATGCTTCCAATACAGGGGCCCAGGTTCAATCCCTAGTCAGGGAACTAGATACCACACGTTGCAACTAAGAGTTTATATGCTGCAACTACAGATTCTACATGCCACAGTGAACAGCAAAGACCCTGAGTGCTACAACTAAAACCCAGTACAGCCAAATAGATAATTTTTTTAAAAAGACATACAAGTATTGGTGATGATGCGGAGGAAAGGGAACTCCTATGCACTGTTGTTGGGAAGGTCAATTGGTACAGCCACTCTGGAAGCCAGTACCGAGATTCCCTCAAAAAATTTAAAATAGAATGATAAAGTAATCTAGTAATGGTAATTCTGGGTATATGTCTGAAGGAAGTGAAAATAGGATCTAAAAGCCATCTGCACCTTCAAGTTCATGGCAGCATTATTCATAATAGCCAAGACATGGACAAAACCTAACTGGGGACAGATGAGAAAGATGTTGTACATGTACACAGTGGAATTTTATTCAGCCATAAAGAAGAAAATCTTGCCATTTTAAACAACATGATTGGTCCTTGTACACATTATGCTAAATAAAATTTTAGACAGAGAAAGACAGATACTGTACAATCTCACTTTTATGTGAAATCTAACAGACACAAACTCAAGGGGAAAAAGTGGTTGCCAATGGCAAGAATGGACAGAGGGGTAGAATGGGTTAAGGTGGTCCAAGGATACTGTTGTTGTTCAGTTGCTCAATCATGTCCAACTCTTCAAGACCCTGTGAATTGTTGCCCTCCAGGCTTCCTAGTCCTTCATTATCTCTCGGAGTTTGCTCAAACTCATGTCCATTGAGTAGGTGATGTTATCCAACCATCTCATCCTCTGCCACCCTCTTCTCCTCCTGCCCTCAATCTTTCCCAGCATCAGTCTTTTCCAATGAGTTGGCCCTTTGCATCAGGTGGTCAAAGTATTGGAGCTTTAGCTTCAACATCAGTCCTTCCAATGAATTTTCAGGGTTGATTTCCTTTAGGACTGATGGGTTTCATCTCCAGTCTAAGGGACTCTCAAGAGTCTTCTCCAGCACCACAATTCAACAGCATCAATTCTTCTTCAAAGGATACAAACTTCCAGTTATAAGATGGATAAATTCTGGAGATATATATGTGGTTCAGTTCAGTTCAGTTCAGTCACTCAGTCATGTCTGACTCTTCACCACCCCATGAATCGCAGCCCGCCAGGCCTCCCTGTCCATCACCATCTCCCAGAGTACACTCAGACTCACTTTCATTGAGTCCGTGATGCCATCCAGCCAACTCATCCTCTGTTGTCCCCTTCTCCTCCTGCCCTCAATCCCTCAATCCCTCCCAGCATCAGAGTCTTTTCCAATGAGTCAACTCTTCTCAAGAGGTGGCCAAAGTACTGGAGTTTCAGCTTTTGCATCATTCCTTCCAAAGAAATCCCAGGGCTGATCTCTTTCAGAATGGACTGGTTGGATCTCCTTGCAGTCCAAGGGACTCTCAAGAGTCTTCTCCAACACCACAGTTCAAAAGCATCAATTCTTTGGCGCTCAGCCTTTTTCACAGTCCAACTCTCACATCCATACATGACCACTGGAAAAACCATAGCCTTGACTAGACCTGTCTCTTATACACATCTATGTCCAACACCACTTGCTGAAGAGACTGTCTTTTCTCCATTGTATATTCTTGCCTTCCTTGTCTAAGATTTATTGTCCGTAGGTGTGTGGATTTACTTCTATGCTCTCTATTCTGTTCCATTGATCCCATATGCCAATTTTTGTGCTAATACCATGCTGTTTGATTACTGTAGCTTTATAGTATTGTCTGAAATCTTGTGAAGGTTATGCCTCCAGCTTTGTTCTTTTTCCTCAGGATTGGCAATACTGGGTCTTTTTTGGTTCCATATAAAATTTAAGATTATTTGCTTTTGTTCTATGAAAAAAGTCATGGGCAACTTGATAAAGATACCATTAAATCTGCAGATTGCTTTGAATAGTGTGGCCATTTTAACAATACTAATTCTTCCAATCCAAGATCGTGGGATATCTTTCCATATCTTTATATTATTTTCAATTTCCTTTATGTTTTATAGTTTAATTTCTTAATGTTTTATAGTTCTCACTATATTAGTCTTGCACCTCCTTGGTCAGATTTATTTTTAAATATGTTATTTCATTTAAAATATTGATATTTAAATGTCAGTATACTATACTGGTGTTTTTCTTTCTGGCTTACTTCACTCTGTATAATCGGCTCCAGTTTCATCCATCTCATTAGAACTGATTCAAATGTATTCTTTTTAATGGCAGAGTAATACTCCATTGTGTATATATACCACCGCTTGCTTATCCATTCATCTGCTGATGGACATCTAGGTTGTTTCCATGTCCTGGCTNATCTGCAGTGATTTTGGAGACCCTCAAAATAAAGTCTGACACTGTTTCCACTGTTTCCCCATCTATTTCCAGCTATAGGTAATACTACATTGTGTACTTGAAAGCTGCTAATAGAGTAAATCTTAAATTTTTCTCACCACAGAGGAGAAATTGTAATTATGTGGGGTGATGGAAGTGTTAACTAACCCTACTGTGGTAATCATTTTGCAATATGTGTACAAAATCATCACCTTGTACACCTTAACTTACACATTACGTGTAAACTCTATCTCAATAAAGATGTGAAAAAATAAAGTAATGGCTTGATCAATGTTAGATGTTTGCTTACTTCTTTGTTTTTCATATACCATGATTGATTTAATAAGACTGAATAAGAATATAGCCTTTGGCTTTTATTCTACTATATTTTCTAGAATTTTTTCCTTTTTATTGGTATTTCTTTTGGCTGAATTTATTTCAACAACAGCAAAAAAAAAAAAAAATTCAAGTAGAATTTCACTTGTGGTTAAATTTTTTAACTATCTGAAATTGAGTAGACCTTCCCACTTGTCCTGATGAACTATGGACGGAGGTTCATGACATTGCACAGGAGACAGAGATCAAGAATATCCCTATGGAAAAGAAATGCAAAAAAGCAAAATGGCTATCTGAGAAGGCCTTACAAATAGTTGTGAAAACAAGAGAAACGAAAAGGAAAGATATAAGATATAATGCAGAGTTTCAAAGAATAGCAAGAAGAGATAAGAAAGCCTTGCTCAGCAATCAATGCAAAGAAATAGAGGAAAACAACAGAATGGGAAGGACTAGAGATCTCTTCAAGAAAATTAGAGATACCAAGGGAANAAGGAATGATGCAAAAGCTGAAACTCCAGCACTTTGGCCACCTCTTGAGAAGAGTTGACTCATTGGAAAAGACTGATGTTGGGAGGGATTGGGGGCAGGAGGAGAAGGGGACAACAGAGAATGAGATGGCTGCATGGCATCAATGACTTGATGGACGTGAGTCTGAGTGAACTCCGGGAATTGTTGATGGACAGGGAGGCCTGGTGTGCTGAAATTCATGAGATCACAAAGAGTTGGACACGACTGACCGACTGAATTGAACTCCCACTTGTCAGAGGAAACAGAATCTTTAAAACTTGTAGTGGAATGTTCTCAGTGTGAGATTTCCCTTTCTATCATTTAATTTTATATGAAATCAATGGAAGATTTATCCAGAGTAAGGTAGTTATTAATTAAATATTTCTGGAGTAGTTGCAGTCATACATTGCATCTTACCAAATTAATATAAAATAGGAGGCTTCATTGATTTACTAGCTGCTTAAATTCCATATCTACATTATCATAAAAAATAGTCATAAAGCTTAGAATTAAAATTTTAAAATGTCAGAATTTAATACAGGTTTTTCACATGGCACAATGATAAAGAATCTTCTGGCCAACACAGGAGATACAAGAGACGTGCGTTCAATCCCTGGGTCAGGAAGATCCCCTAAAGGATGAAATGGCAACCCACTCCGGACTAGAAAATTCCATTGACAGAGGAGGCTGGTAGGGTAGAGTCCATAGGGTCACAAAGAGTTGGAAACAACTGAGTGACTGAGCAAACAAACACTGCCCACCCACACCCCCAGAATTTAATACAAAGGCAGACTATAAAAACAACAAAGAAAACAAAAATCAAGCACTGACCTCTGGATTTCCGGAATTACTAATTTAAAAAAAAAAAAAAAAGAAAAGGAGATTAGGCCCTTGGAAGGGGACCATTATCAAGGAACGTTTCTATCAGGTCTTTGTGCTGTATGCTGCTGGACTTGTTTAGTCACTAAATCGTGTCCAACTCTTTGCGACCCTATGTACTATAGCCCCCAGGCTCCTCTGTCCATTGGTTTTCCCAGGCAAGAATACAGCAGTGGACTGCCATTTGCTCCTGCAGGAGATCTTTCTGACCCAGAGATCAAACCCAGATCTTCTGCATCTCCTGCATTGGCAGGCAGATCATTTACCACTGAGTCACTTAGGAAGACCTTGTGTTGTATAGAAAGATTGAATTTTACTGCAATATTTTACTATCATTAAGACATTTGTCTCTATGAAAGATTGAGTTTCAGAAACAAACAAATATAAATATACACACAGAGAGACAACAAAAAAATTTGAGTTGTAACAACTTATAAATGTGGTTCCTCAGTAGAGCCTCACCTGAGCCTTTTAGTATCCTCCCAGCTAAGTACCTCCCAGCTAAGCAGATTGATGTCCTGGAGCACTTGGCTGTGGGGACAATCTATCTGGGGTTATTAGCAAGTGTCTAGATGAAACACATGGATATTGACAGCACCTGGAAGACTAATTCAAGGCTGTTGTGCTTAATCACTCAGTTATGTCCAATTCCTTGCCACCATGGATTTTCCAGGGATTCTTCAGGCAGAATACTGGAGTGGGTTGCCATTTCCTTCTCCATTCATGGCTGTTGGCTTATCTCATAGTAGTGTTATCCTGTAAGATCCCGTTCTTATTCCTACCTCAAAGTTGTATGGCTCTCTATTTCTTTCCTTCTTTAGTTTAAAATATATATATATATATATACTGACAAGTACAATGGATAATATAACAAGCATGTGCTTACCTCTCAAAGTGATCAAGGTTTTGTGTGGTTTTTTTTTTGTCATTTTTAGCTCCTTTTGAACTTGCTACACTTCTCTTTTAAGAGTGTTCTTCACTGATCCCAATGGAGTGGCAGCATTCAGGAAAAATAACCTAGCATGTACAATGGCAGAAGGGATGCCATCATTGTTATTAGAGTGGTTCATGAAAAGGGACTGCATCAGATTAAGGAAATGCTTGTATTTTTTAGGTTAGGCATTTGCAGGGCAGAGATCCAAGACATTTTTCCATTTATGACTTTTTCATTAAATGAGTGATATGTTGGTCTTAGAAAATTAGCTCTTAAACCTAATGTAGAGAACAGTCAGCTTAGGAAAAAAGTATTTATCTAATTATTTTGAGAGAGTACATGATGAACATATGCAGGCTTATGGAGGGAAGCAAATATTCTGGAACTTGACATGATAAAATCTCAGACTATAATGGTTGAAGGAACTCCCTGATGGTATGGTGGTTAAGACTCTGTGTTTCCATTACACGAGGACCAGGTTTGATTTTTGGTGGGGAACTAAGATCTCATATGCCCTAGTTCAGTTCAGTTGCTCAGTCGTGTCCAACTCTTTGCAACCCGATGAATTGCAGCATTCCAGGCCTCCCTGTCCATCACCAACTCCCAGAGTTCACCCAAACCCACATCCATCGAGTCGGTGATGCCATCCAGCCCTCTCATCTTCTGTTGTCCCCTTTTCCTCCTGCCCCCAATCCCTCCCCCGAGTCAGAGTCTTTTCCAATGAGTTAACTCTTCACATGAGGTGGCCAAAGTACTGGAATTTCAGCTTTAGCATCATTCCTTCCTAAGAACACCCAGGACTGATCTCCTTTAGAATGGACTGGTTGGATCTCCTTGCAGTCCAAGGGACTCTCAAGAGTCTTCTCTAACACCACAGTTCAAAAACATCAATTCTTCAGCACTCAGCTTTCATCACAGTCCAACTCTCACATCCATACCTGGCTACTGGAAAAAGGTGTGGCCAAATAATATTAACAGTGATTGAGAAGTGATACATATGTTAAATTTTGTAATCCAGCCCCACTTAAAATCCCCTTCACCTCCAGAACAGCTAATAACACTTTTTTTCTGTTCAGAAAACAGCAGAGTCACCCAAGGTGCAAATCAAGGACAACTCCACGAGACTTAATTTCCTCATCTGTAAAATGAGAGGTTTAGACTAACAATAAAACTATACAATCTTTAGAAAGATGATTGAAACACTTTGTATGAAAACTTCTTTTTAGCACAACTGAGCTAAGCTGAAGGGGTGTGGTAGGTACTGAACTTAAAATTTGAGTCAAGAGTTGTTATCATTTATGGACTAGAAAAAGTCCAGGACTTTTTGTCTAAAAACAGTGTTTAATTATGACTTTACAACTTTGGAAATCCAATCAAAAATATATTTTCTCAGAGCATTCTTGTCTTCATCCGTAAAGAGAAAAATGCATCTCAAGAAACTGTTGTTGGGGCTAAACGTTTTTTAAATGTACTTTTGAATAAAATGAAACTGTTTTTTTCTTTTTGACAATCATCTGAATGGGAGAAAACATTTGCAAAAGAAGCATCAACAAGGTATTAATCTCCAAGATATACACATAGTTCACACAATTCAGTATCAAAAACACCAACAACCCAATCAAAAAATGGGGCAAAGATCTAAACAGATATTTTTAAAAGACATACAGATGGCCAAGAGGCATATGAAAAGATTCTCAACATCACTAATTATTAGAAAATATACAAACAAAAATTGCAATGAAGAATACCTCATAGAGATCAGAATGGCCATCATCAAGAAATCTACAAGGTATAAATGCTGTAGGGAGTGTGGAAAGAAGCAAATACTCCTACACTGTTGGTGGAAATGCAAACTGGTACATTCATTATGGAGGTTCCTTAAAAAACTGAAAACAGAGTTACCATATGATCCAGAAATTCTACTCCTGGACATATATCTGGAGAAAATCATAAAAAGATATATGCACTCCTATGTTCACTGAAGCACTATTTACAATAGTCAGGACATGGAAGCAACCTAAATGACTATCAACAGAAGAGTGGATAAAGAATATATGGTGCATACATACATACAATGCAATGTTAAAGCGAAAGCAAAGTCACTCAGTCGCATCCGACTCTTTGCAACCCCATGGACTGTAGCCTACCAGGCTTCTCTGTCCATTGGATTTTCCAGGTAAGAGCACTGGGATGGGTTGCTATTTCCTTCTCCAGGCATAAAAAAGAACAAAAATAATGCTTCTTGCAGCAACATGGATGGACCCAGAGATTGTCATATTGAGTGAAGTAAGTCAGACAGAGGAAAATATCATGTGTTATCACATATGTGGAATCTAAAAAAAAAGGTAAAAATAAATTTACCTACAAAATAAAAACAGAGTTATAGATGTAGAAAACAAATTTTATGATTACTGGGGGGATAACGGGTGGGAAGGATAAATTAGGAGATTGGGATTGACATATATACACTACTGTATATGAAATAGATAACTAGTAAGAATCTCCTGTATAGCACAGAGAACTCAACACTCTGTAATGGCTTATTTGGGAAAAGAGTCTAAAAAAGAGTAGATAAATGTATATGTATAACTGATTCAGTTTGGTGTACACCTGAAACTAACCCAACATTGTAAATCAACTATACTCCAATACAATGTTTTTGTAAAGCACATTGTTAATTGTTAGATAAAGATACATTTACTTGAAATAAGGAAGTCATATATTGTGCTATAAACTTACTTTAAATTTATTTCACTTTTTAAAGCAATTTTGGAAAGCAAAACTTTCTTAATACAGTAGCTCTGTCTGCTTAGCTATAAAAAAAGAGAAAAGAAGGAATGAGGAAAGGAAGGAATAGAGGAAACAAAACAAGAAAACAGAAACAAAGGAAAAGAAAATCTCTTATAATCCTTCAAGTATCTTAGATCTGCAATAGGAAAAATTATACCCCATAACATCAAAATGAGGGCTTCCCATGTGGCTCAGTGGTAAAGAATCTGCCTACCAGTGCAGGAGATATAGGAGATTCAGGTTCAATTTTGGGGTTGGGAAGATACCTTGGAGGAAGATATGACAACAAACCAGTATTTTTGCCTGGGAAATCCTATGGACAGAGAAGCCTGGTGGGCTACAGTCCATGAGGTTACAAAAAGTTGGACACAACTTAGCAATTAAGCATGAGTCAAGTATCAAAATATAGAAGTTCAAGAGATGCAAAGCAAAGCTTATTAGGAAATAAGTTTGTCCAAGAACTGATCCTTTTTCAACTGGGTATCTTCTAAAAGGTCAAGATATGTTGAAATACTGAATACAATTTGTCCTACGGCAACAACTTCTCTCAGTATAGCCCATAATTTAGAAGAAGCCAGCATTAAAATCAACAACAGTAACTGCATGTGTAACTGTCCAAAATGCAAATTTATGTATGCAAAGTACAATAAATAGTTTCACACACACATACACAAAGTGAAGAGAGTGAATAATTTGTTTCACTCTTTTTTATTCCTCCATTAATATTGTTATTTTAATCTATACCTCTACTTAAAAAAATTAAAAATCCATCATTTAGGTGAAAATGTTTCTCTTCAGGCATAGATGATAGTTAAACTTACAGAAAATTATGAATACCTCATTTACCAAGAATAAATATGGCTTAATTGTGTCACTTAAATCCGGAGCGTATTCAAGGTCTAAGTTTGAATCTGCAGAAGAAATAGAATTCTCCTTAATTTGAAAAAAAAGTTAAAGAAAATAAAGTTTAAAATTATGTACTAACACAAAGTTTGTATTTTTACTTTACTGGAGTACAGCAAAATATTTTTTATATATATACATGTATATGTACATGTGTACACATATGCATGTATGTATATATATAAATAGCGAAAGTGAAGTCTCTCAGTTGTGTCTGACTCTTTGTGACCCCGTGGACTGTAGCCCACCAGGCTCCTCTTTCCATGGGATTCTAAAGTAAGAATACTGGAGTGGGTTACCATTTCCTTCTCCAGGCGATCTTCCCAACCCAGGGATCGAACTGAGGTCTCCCACATTGCAGGCAGATGCTTTAACCTCTGAGCCACCAGGGAAACCCACATATATATAAATACATGTATATAAATTAGTTTGTGATGACTGAAATTCCAGAAGATCTTTTACATTGAATACAGTTTACCTCCATGTGTCTTACACATGGAGGTGTTAATGATATTATAACTAGATTAGATGCTAATGATATTATAACTTGACTAAATAAATACTGCAACACAGGTGTGTACAGGGTCTAAGAGAAGTCATGGTAGGTACTACTTAGCCAGACCCACTGATTTGGGGGCTGAAAATTGACACATGAGTAGAAGCTGACTGGGCAAATAGGGCAGTGATGTGGAAACACTGAAGAGTCAGTTTCTAGGCAGAGAGAACATCAAGTTTGAGCTTCCTACATTTTATGAATCCCTTTCTGACTTCTATCTAACCTGCCCAGCTCCATACACAACGGGTCATGCTTTTATGCCTCATTTTTTCAGATTTCCTCTCTCTGAGCATAAACTTCACTTCTGCAGACTCATTGCATGGTACAGGACTTGTCATTTAATAAAGAAGGAAACAGCAAAATGGTGTAATAGAAAGAACATCAAATGTAAGGTCAAATCTGAGTTTGATTCCATATTTGGCATTTGCAAGAATGATTCATTGGAAAAGACCCTGATGCTGGGAAAGACTAAGGGCAAGAGGAGAGGGGGGTGACAGAGGATGAGATGGTTGGATGGCATCACTGACTCAATGAACATGAGTTTGAGCAAACTCAGGGAGATAGTGAAGGACAGGATAGCCTGGCATGCTACAGTCCATGGGGTTGCAAAGAGTCAGACATGANAATAAATATGGCTTAATTGTGTCACTTAAATCCGGAGCGTATTCAAGGTCTAAGTTTGAATCTGCAGAAGAAATAGAATTCTCCTTAATTTGAAAAAAAAGTTAAAGAAAATAAAGTTTAAAATTATGTACTAACACAAAGTTTGTATTTTTACTTTACTGGAGTACAGCAAAATATTTTTTATATATATACATGTATATGTACATGTGTACACATATGCATGTATGTATATATATAAATAGCGAAAGTGAAGTCTCTCAGTTGTGTCTGACTCTTTGTGACCCCGTGGACTGTAGCCCACCAGGCTCCTCTTTCCATGGGATTCTAAAGTAAGAATACTGGAGTGGGTTACCATTTCCTTCTCCAGGCGATCTTCCCAACCCAGGGATCGAACTGAGGTCTCCCACATTGCAGGCAGATGCTTTAACCTCTGAGCCACCAGGGAAACCCACATATATATAAATACATGTATATAAATTAGTTTGTGATGACTGAAATTCCAGAAGTTCTTTTACATTGAATACAGTTTACCTCCATGTGTCTTACACATGGAGGTGTTAATGATATTATAACTAGATTAGATGCTAACGATATTATAACTTGACTAAATAAATACTGCAACACAGGTGTGTACAGGGTCTAAGAGAAGTCATGGTAGGTACTACTTAGCCAGACCCACTGATTTGGGGGCTGAAAATTGACACATGAGTAGAAGCTGACTGGGCAAATAGGGCAGTGATGTGGAAACACTGAAGAGTCAGTTTCTAGGCAGAGAGAACATCAAGTTTGAGCTTCCTACATTTTATGAATCCCTTTCTGACTTCTATCTAACCTGCCCAGCTCCATACACAACGGGTCATGCTTTTATGCCTCATTTTTTCAGATTTCCTCTCTCTGAGCATAAACTTCACTTCTGCAGACTCATTGCATGGTACAGGACTTGTCATTTAATAAAGAAGGAAACAGCAAAATGGTGTAATAGAAAGAACATCAAATGTAAGGTCAAATCTGAGTTTGATTCCATATTTGGCATTTGCAAGAATGATTCATTGGAAAAGACCCTGATGCTGGGAAAGACTAAGGGCAAGAGGAGAGGGGGGTGACAGAGGATGAGATGGTTGGATGGCATCACTGACTCAATGAACATGAGTTTGAGCAAACTCAGGGAGATAGTGAAGGACAGGATAGCCTGGCATGCTACAGTCCATGGGGTTGCAAAGAGTCAGACATGACTTAGCACCTGAAGAACAACAAAGAATAGCATAGGGACTTCCCTGGTGGCTTAACTTTAAAGAATCCACCTGCCAGTGCAGGAGATGGGGGTTTGGTCCCTGGTTTGGGAAGATAACCTGGAGAAGGAAATGACAACCCCCTCCAGTAATCTTGCCTGGGAAATCCCACAAATAGAGAAGCCTGGTGGGCTATAGTTCTTGGGGTCACAAAGAGTTGGACACAACTAAGCACACATGCACACACACAAAATGACATAGGGTGAGTTACAGAATCTTTTGATGTTCAGTTTCCCCATCTGTAACATGGGGATGATAGTATCTCTCCTTGAAAGATGTCATGATGAGTGAGATAATATAAAATATGCATTGAAGTATCTGTTTCAGAATAAATATTCAGTATGTGACAGCTGCATAGGAGATGTTTAGTTATTGATACATGCTCTACACTTCCACTATATACTTCAAAAAAATTTTTTTTTTACACTTCCACTTTAATAATAGAACCCAAAGATTCCAGTTGAGCATATAACCTTTTGGAATTATGATTGTTTCCCAACCTACTTTAGACCTCAGGAATGAATTATGAATATGTTCTAGCCAATGAGAAACATGAGAGAAAACCATTTTTGCTTCTTCCAGCTGCTTGGAATACAGACCTCATGGATGAAAATTAGCAAACAATTTTAGACCATAACATGGATGGTCAGTTCAGTTCAGTCGCTCAGTCCTGTCCAACTCTTTAGACCCTATGGACCGCAGCACACCAGGCCTCCCTGTCCATCACCAACCCCCAGAGTTTACTCAAACTCATGTTCATTGAGTTAGTGATGCTATCCCAATCTCATCCTCTGTCACCCCCTTCTCCTCCTGCCTTCAATCTTTCCCAGCATCAGGGTCTTTTCCAACGAGTCAGTTCTTCTCATCGGGTGGCCAAATTATTGGAGTTTCAACTTCAGCATCAGTCCTTCCAATGAATATTCACAGTCCTTCCAATGAGTGTTCAGGACTGATTTCCTTTAGGATTGAGTGATTGGATCTCCCTTCTGTCCAAGGGACTCTCAAGAGTCTTCTCCAACACCACAGTTCAAAAGCATCAATTCTTTGGTGCTCAGCTTTCTTTATGGTATAACTCTCACATCCATACATGACTACTAGAAAAACCATAGCTTTGACTAGATGGACCTTTGTCAGCAAACTAATGTCTCCGCTTTTTAATATGTTGTCTAGGTTTGTCATACCTTTTCTTCCAAGGAGCATACATCTTTTAATTTCATGGCTGCAGTCACCATCTGAAGTTATTTTGAAGCCCAAGAAAATAAAGTCTTTCATGTTTCCACTGTTTCCCCATATATTTGCCATGAAGCGATGAGACCAGATGCCATGATCTTCGTTTTCTGAATGTTGAATTTTAAGCCAACATTTTCACTCTCCTCCTTCACTTTCATCAAGAGACTCTGTAGTTCTTCACTTTCTGCCTTAAGGGTGGTGTCATCTACATATAAGAGATTATTGATATTTCTCCCAGCAATCTTGATTCCAGCTTGTGCTTCATCCAGTCCAGCATATCTCATGATGTACTCTGTGTATAGGTAAATAAGCAAGGTGACAATATACAGCCTTGATGTACTCTTTCCCGATTTGGAACCAGTCTGTTTTTCTGTGTCCAGTTTTAACTGTTGCTTCTTGACCTGCATACAGATTTTTCAGGAGGCAGATAAGGTGGTTTGGTATTCCCACATCTTTCAGAATTTTCCACAGTTTATTATGATCCACACAGTCAAAGGCTTTGGCATATCAAAAGCAGAAATAGATGTTTTTCTGGAACTCTCATGCTTTTTCGATGATCCAACAGATGTTGGCCATTTGATCTCTAGTTCCTCTGCCTTTTCTAAAACCAGCTTGAACATCTGGAAGTTCATGGTTNTTGTGATCCACACAGTCAAAGGCTTTGGCATAGTCAATAAAGCAGAAATAGATGTTTTTCTGGAACTCTCTTGCTTTTTCCATGATCCAGCGGATGTTGGCAATTTGATCTCTGGTTCCTCTGCCTTTTCTAAAACCAGCTTGAACATCTGGAAGTTCATGGTTCACATACTGTTGAAGCCTGGCTTGGAGAATTTTGACCATTTACTTTAGTGTGTGAGATGAGTGCAATTATGTGGTAGTTTGAGCATTCTCTGGCATTGCCTTTCTTTGGGATTGGAATGAAAATTGACATTTTCCAGTTCTGTGATCATTGCTAAATTCTCCAAATTTGCTGACATATTGAGTGCAGCACTCTCTACAGCATCACCTTTTAGGATTTGAAAGAGCTCAACTGCAATTCCATCACATCCACTAGCTTTGTTCATAGTGATACTTCCTGCAGCCCACTTTACTTTCATTCCAGGATGTCTGGCTCTAGGTGAGTGATCACATCATTGTGATTATCAGGGTCATGAAGATCTTTTTTGTTTGTTTGTTTTTGTTTTTGTATAGTTCTTCTGTGTATTCTTGCCATCTTTTCTTAATATCTTCTGCTTCTATGAGGTCCATATAATTGCTTTCCTTTATTGTGTCCATCTTTGCATAAAAATTTCCCTTGGTATCTCTGATTTTCTTGAAGAGATCTCTAGTCTTTCTCATTCTATTGTTTTCCTCTATTTCTTTGCACTGATCACTGAGGAAGACTTTCTTATCTCTCCTTGCTATTCTTTGGAACTCTGCACTCAAATGGGTATACCTTTCCTTTTCTCCTTTGCCTTTCACTTCTTTTCATAACTGCTTGTAAGACCTCCTCAGATAACCATTTTGCCTTTTTGCATTTCTTTTTCTAGGAGATGGTCTTGATTCCTGCCTCCTGTACAATGGCATGAATCTCCACCCATAGTTCTTCAGGCACTCTATCAGATCTAATCTTTTGAATCTATTTTGTCACTTCCACTGTATAGTCACATAAGGGATTTGATTTAGGTCACACCTGAATGGTCTAGTGGTTTTCCCTACTTTCTTCAATCTANGCAGAGGAGCCTGGTAGGCAGCATTCCATGGGGCCAAAAAGAGTTGGACACACATAGTGACTGAGCACAGGGCACAGATGAAGCTTGGCACCTCTTGGCAGTCGCTCTCCATTTCCTCTGCCCATATCCTGGCAGTTACTAATCTACTTTGTGAATTTGTCATACTCTGGTCATTTCATGAGTGGATCCATGTATTTGGGCTTTTGTGCCTGGCTTCCTTCACTGAGCATATTATTTTCAGAGTTCATCCTATGTTGTTACATGTATCAGTATTTCATTCCTTCTTATGGCTGAATAATATTCCATTGTGTGTATAGACCACATTTTGTTTATCCATTTGCCAGTGGATGGGTATTTTTATTTCCACTTTTTGATCATTATGAGTAATGATACCATAAACATTTATGTCCAAGTTTTTGTGATGTTACGTGTTTTCATTTCTCCTGAGTATACACGTATACTGGGTCGTATGGTTATTTTGTTTAATCACTAAGTTATATCCGACTCTTGCAAACCCATGAACTGTGAGTGTGCCAGGCTCTTCTGTCCATGGGATTTCCCAGGTGAGAATACTGTAGTGGGTTGCTGTTTCCTTCTCCAAGGAATCTTCCTGAGCCAGGGATCAAACCCACATCTCATGTCTTCTGCGTTGGTAGGTGAGTTCTTTACCACTAGCGCCACCTCGGAATTTTACATTTGTTTTTTCTTTTGAGGAACTGCCAAACATTGTTTCAAGCTGGCAGCATCATTTTACATCTTCACCAGCAGCGTGGATTCCAGTTTTTCTGTTTTCTTTCCAATACTTGTTACTGTCTCCCAATGTTTGCTGAGAGGCTGTCTGTGCTTGCTAAGGTGTAACTTCAGTGCTCAGCCAGGCTTACAGTGCTGCCATAGCCTTTATCTCCTGCTTGTGCAGAGCCTCATGTTCAGAGATGATTGCTTAATGCCTTTTCAAATCTTTCTTGAACATGCACACAGGCCAAGGCACATGTACGTGGTCTCCTAGATTCTCAGGAATATTCGGAACTTTTTAAAACCCTTATGGACATCTGTCCACACTTCTCCTTTTTAGCTTTTTGGTTTGCTCCCAACTGCTTCAGATGGCTGGAGTGTTAAACAATTACAGATGATTGTTTTTGACAAATGCCCCTGGGGAAAAGGCTTTGAGCACTGGGGAAACTGTGAGTCAGGTCAAATAATGAGAAGTGTTAGGAGTAGGGATTTTTTGGGTAACTGCCGGTTACTCAAAAGCTCAGATAATAACAGTCTCTGAAAACGAGGCTTTGAAAGAGCTCCAGTTCTGTTCCAGTTCCTCCAGTGGCTGATAGGCTCTTGCTTTCCACTGTGTTTTTGGGGCTGTTGCTTTTAAGGCTGCCATGGAGTTGGGGAGGGGGATGGGAATTCAGCAAGTTAGAATGCCACAAAGCTTGCTGTTTTTGCAGAGATTCAGCCTTTTTTTCCCCCTTTGAAAAATGCTCCTCAGATGTTGCAAGCCTTTGGAGTTCTGAAAGTGTTGATTTTGACTTTTTTTTTTCCCGCTACTGTTCTTGTTGCTTTTATGTAAGAGAGGATTTTTGGAGGCCTTATTCTACCATTCCTGATGATGTCACCCTAATTGTTTTTTAAACATTTTAATATATTTTTCTTTATCTTTTGAATACTTTTTGACTTTTTTTCTTTTTTGACTCACAGAAAGTTGCAAAAAGAGTACAGAGAGTTCCTATGCACCTTTCACCCATCGTCTGCCAGTAATAAATCTTAAATAACCATAGTATATTACCAAAACCAGGAAATTAATATTGGTATAGTACTTTCCCAGGTGGCGCTAATGGTAAAGAACCCACCTGCCCGTTTTAGGAGATAGAGATGCGGGTTCGTTCCCTGGGTTGGAAAGATCTGCTGGAGGAGGCAATGGAACCCACTCCAGTATTCTTGCCTGGAGAATCCCACGGAGAGAAGAGCTTGGCAGGCTACAGTCCATGGGGTCACAAAGAGTCAGACGCAACTGAAATGGCTTGGCACGCGTAGTACTATTAAGTTGACTATGAATCGACTATGAATGTTTTTAGAATATCACCAGTCTGTGCTTACACTGCATTTTACTGGCATGGTGGCGGTGTATACCTGTGAAATTTTGAACAGAAGAATTTTGTATAATTCATGAAATTTCATGAATCTATACATACAGATTCCATATTAACACAATTAGGGTACTAAACTGTTCTGTCAGCAAAAGAAACTCGTTTGTATTATCCCTAAATGGTAACTCACAACAGTGTGTTTGAAATCCATCCAAGATGTATCATAGTTCATTTCTTTTTAATGCTGAATGTTAGTCCATTGTATGGGTGTACCACAGTTTGTTAACCTAGTTACCTGTTGAAGGACGTTTGGGTTGCTTCCAATTTTTACTATTACCAGTAAAACTATTGTTATAAGATGGGCTCCAGGCTAGGCATTTAAACTGGCCTCCTGTATACATTTCTTGGGGCAACAAAAGAGGAGCTCCAGTCCAGACATTTACAATTAGCCTCCTGTTTCCATTTGTTGAGACAGGAGCTATGTGGGCTCCAGGTTAGATATTTACAACCAGTCTCCTGTTTGCACTTCAAAATAGAAATAACAACAGAAATAGAGTAAATAGCCAGGCTGTATCTCCTGAGGACACTTTAAGATATCAACAGTCAGAAACAGAAAGGGGCTAAACCCTGTTTGTGTAAAAGATCAAGAGGTCGTGTATTTCCCATCCTTGGGGCAAGGGATACATTGCGCATGCACAGAAAGGCTCATTTGGGGTCAAAAGGAGGAGTTTCTCACTCCAGAATGTGTGATGCCAAGGCCACCCTATAGGCTTCTGGGCTGAAAAAAATTCCACATGCATGTTGGGGAGGGTCCTCGGGTAAGTCAGGTGTGGAGAAAGAAACCATGTAATTGGCCAAAGGTAAACAAATACCCAAAAGAACTGCCCTGTATAAATGATTTAACCACCTCTTTACTGCCCTCCTCCTCTTTAGGGGGGACGCCCACACCCTTTCTCTTTGGGTGTGTATTTCTGCCTTACTCCTATCATAACTGTTTCTCTGTGTGCTCGCCCACTTGTCATGGTGCTTTGTCTCTAATAATAAACTTTGTACCTGCTTGTACAGTTTTTACCTCCATGAGAAATCAATTTCTCAGTGGGGGCAAGAACCAGGGAATATTTCCTTGTAACCTCTATCCCTTGCTGATCTGGTGGCTAGGATTCCTGGTTTTCATCCAGGGTAAACAGGTTCAATTCCTGGTTACGGAACTAAGATCTCACTTCTTGCGACTACTCACTGCTGCCTCTCTAAGATCAGTTCAGTTCAGTTCAGTTGCTCAGTCATGTCCAACTCTTTGTGACCCCATGAATCACAGCACGCCAGTCTTCCCTGTTCATCACCAACTCCCAGAGTTCACCCAAACTCATGTCTGTTGAGTTGGTGATGCCATCCATCCACTCTCATACTCCGTCGTCCCCTTCTGCCCCCAGTCCCTCCCAGCATCAGGGTCTTTTCCAATGAGTCAACTCCTCGCATGAGGTGGCCAAAGTATTGGAGTTTCAGCTTCAGCATCAGTCCTTCCAATGAACACCCAGGATTGATCTCCTTTTGGATGGACTGGTTGAACTTCCTTGCAGTCCAAGGGACTCTCAAGAGTCTTCTCCAACACCACAGTTCAAAAGCATCAATTCTTCGGTGCTCAGCTTTCTTCACAGTCCAACTCTCACATTCATACATGACCACTGGAAAAACCATAGCCTTGACTAGATGGACCTTTGTTGGCAAAGTAATGTCTCTGCTTTTGAATATGCTATCTAGGCTGGTCATAACTTTCCTTCCAAGGAATAAGCATCTTTAATTTCATGGCTGCAGTCACCATCTGCAGTGATTTTGGAGCCNATAGCCTTGACTAGATGGAACTTTGTTGGCAAAGTAATGTCTCTGCTTTTGAATATGCTATCTAGGTTGGCCATAACTTTCCTTGCAAGGAGTAAGTGTCTTTTAATTTCACGGCTGCAATCTTCCATGTTAGGCTAGTGGAAAAGAACCTGCCTGCCAGTGCAGGAGCTGTAAAAGATACCAGTTTGATTCCTGAGTCAGAAAGATCTCTTGGAAGAGGGCATGGCAACCCGCCCCAGTATTCTTATTTTAGAATCCCATGGACAGAGGAGCCTGGTGGGCTACAGTCCATAGGGTTGCACAGAATCAGACACTACTGAAGCGACTTAGCATGTAGCACACAGTACAAAACATAGAACCTGACCTTCAACAGATCCTTGGCTTTGACCCTCCTTCAGAAGTGAGCAAGGATCGTTTCTATTAAGCACTTTTACATCATTAAAATTTTTCCAGGCAAAACAAAAACATAAGGAAGAAAGATGAGCTTGACTATTTCCTCACCTATTCTGGACATTGAGAAGACTTTATACTCTACTCCCATACTTTATCATTATAGCCTGCAATTACGTAAACCAGGAAAGACAACTGCTCCAAAATATAGTGGAATCACAGATGAAAAATAGAGTTGGATGAGGGTTGGAATTTAAGCACTGGCAGAAAAAAGTTGTATTAGAGAAGACTCTTGAGAGTCCCTTGGACTGCAAGGAGATCCAATCAGTCCACCCTAAAGGAAATCAGTCCTGAATATTCATTGGAAGGACTGATGCTGGAGCTGAAGCTACAATACTTTGGCCACCTGATGTGAAGAACTGACTCATTGGAAAAGACCCTGATGCTAGGAAAGATTGCCGACAGGAGGAGAAGGGGCCAATAGAAGATAAGATGGTTGGATTGTATCACTGGCTCAACAGACAAGAGTTTGAGCAAGCTCCAGGAGTTGGTGATGGACAGGGAAGCCTGGTGTGCTGCAGTCCATGAGATCACAAAGAGTCAGACACGACCGAGTGACTGAACTGAACTGAACTTATAGTTCTAAAAAGAATATTATAAAAATAATGTTTCTTGAAATGATGTCTTTTCTAGCTAACATAGAAATAAAAACCCAAAACACTAGCTTATGAAACATATCCAAAACAAAATTTATCACCAGATTATTAATAACCTGAGAATGGTGAGTACTTTGTTGCCTTAAGTCTAATTAGGTCATGTGATTTTTCCCAAGACCCTTCTTAAGAACTAGTAGTTTATGCTTTGGTCATATCATATTGAGAACCAGACAGTGTTTTAATAAATGAAGATTCAGTTTTAGATGTATCTCCAGTTAATTTGCTCTCCTTCATTTCATCTTCCTAAATATTTCCAGCAAAGCACTTTTGTTGTTGTTCAGTTACTAAGTCATCTCCTACTTTATGACTCCGTGGACTGCAGTAAGACAGGTTTCTCTGTCCTCCACCATCTCCTTGAGTTTGCTCAAATTCATATCCATGGAGTCGGTGATACTATCTAACCATTTCATCCTTTGCTGCCTCCTTCTCCTCCTGTCCTAAATCTTTTCCAACATCAGAGTCTTTTCAAATAAGTCAGCTCTTTGCATCAGGTGGGCAAAGTATTGGAGTTTCAGTGTCAGCATCAGTCCTTCCAGTGAATATTCAGGGTTGATTTCCATTAGGATTGACTGGTTTGATCTCCTTGCAGTCCAACAGATTCTCATGAGTCTTCTTCAACACCATAGTTAAAAAGCATCAATTCTTCAGCTCTTAGCCTTTTTTATGGTCTGACTATCACATTTGTACATGACTACTGGAAAACCCACAGCTTTGACTAGACAAATCTTTGTCAGCAAAGTGATGTCTCTGCTTTTTAATATGCTGTATAGGTTCGTCTTAGCTTTCTTTCCAAGAAGAAGTGTCTTTGAATTTCATGGCTGCAGTCACCAACCACAGTGATTTTGGACTACTAGATAACATAATTAATCATTAATGATCCAGTTAGTATTTCAAAAAAGATGTATTTCATTGATATTTTAGTGGTTAGTTCCTAAGTTTATTGATAGAATACAATAGTTTTATTTTGCATCTATTATAAAATTATTCTCAACACTTTATTGAGTGAGTGAAATCGCTCAGTCATGTCTGACACTTTGCAACACCATGGACTGTAGCCTACCAGGCTCCTCTATCCATGGAATTTTCCAGGCAAGTGTTCTGGGGTGGGTTGCCATTTCCTTCTCTATGGGATCTTCCCAACCCAAGGATTGAACCCAGGTCTCCTGCATTGCAGGCAGATGCTTTACTGGCTGAGCCACCAGGCTAAAATATCAAAATATATCTCTTAGCATTACAAATTTCTTAGACTTTAGATTCATGTTTACTCTATTGCACTTATTTACCCTAATTTCTCAAAAATCTAATCCAAATCAATAAAAAGATAAAGGGACTCAGATCCAATACACAGCTAATAAACATGCTCTTACCATGTGTTAATAACATGCAAAATAAGAAAAACATCAAGAAAACAAATTATTAGCTTTGTTTTTACAAAACTTAAGCTTCCAGAGGACAAGAATGTCATCTAATGCATATAGAATGTTGTGCACTGTTGGCAGTTGGATATTAAAATTCAATATTAACAAGTGGAACATAATTTACTGAGCCATTCCAATGCACGAGCAAATGGAAAAATATTGAATATCTTGGGGTTACTGAAATGCACTTTGATTTTATGCAACATCTTGTTAACTTTATCTGTTTTTCATAGCTTTTTTCCATTAGAGGGAGGGAGAAGGGAAAATTGGATCAAGGTCCTGGTTCTTAATATGAGGCATCAACACTATGAAAAAAAATCAAAGACACATTAATAAGCTAAATATTACCTCCCACTGCTCTCTGGCTACCAGGCGCACACAGTTATTTCCACTGGACTCCTAAGAGGGCCTTCAATAAAGTGAAACTGTGAGTTTGACATTTCTCTTGCCCACTGCCAGGAAATTCTAAATTGAGTCCCAGTTGTTTTCCAGATTAATCCACTGGAGAGAACAGAATCTGAACACAGTATTTTACAACTTTTTGAAAATTCATTTAGGCTAAATTTAGGTTTGAGTATATGTATATATCCCTAATTATAAAACACTCCTCTTACATCAAGTACACACTAGTAACATGACTGTTAAAAAGACGAGGTAAGCATTTTTAATAGGAAAGAGCAAATTTTCTATGAATAACAGACACCAATGTTTATTTAAAAAGTCCCGAACACACTATAATTCAAAAACTGGTCTGCTTACAAAAATTCACCTAGTTCCTCTCTGAAAATCATAAAAAGAGAAAAACATCTAGTAACAGCTTAGCTGTTTGTGTTACATTTGGGAAGAAAAGAGTACTTTTTATGAAATCTCACTCAATGAAACCTAATGCTTTGTTGGAGTGTTCTTCATTCATATGTCAACCAGGTAAATGTACAACAAAGTAAGTTTTAAAATCAAAAGATGCTAGCGATTTCCATATTTGCTTTCTGATCTTTTCCAACACACGCTGGGAATGGCTCCCCAAATAAGGTACCTCAACATCTTTCCTGGTGAAGAATGCAGTGGGTTCATTCCTTGGATACGTGCTGCGTCAAGTACATTACACCTGGGCAATTCCTATTGGCAGAAATTGAATGGAATTGCACTTCTAGGCTTTTTAAGAGCTTATTTGGTGCTTCACATGAGACTTTATTAAAAATAGCACAGCTCTCAAAAACCTTTTAAGGCACTGGATGCTTTTTAAAAATCTAATAAATATGGATGGCTGATTAAGGAAATGTATTTTATATACTGTATGTTAATGCTGTTTTTCTTTTCTTCTCATTTTCCATCTTTTTTTCCCCTTTGCTTTTTCTGAGAGCTTCAAGTAATAAACTAACTTTTAAAAAGGGTCTACTATTATCTATACCACAAATTCTTTCATCCTAGTGGAAACTGAAAGCAGTTTCAATGTACTGCATGTATGCTAAGTCACTTCAGTTGTGTATGATTCTTTGTGACCCTATGGGCCTTGGCCTGCAAAGCTCCCCTGTCCATGGGATTCTCCAGGCAAGAATACTGGAGTGGGTTGCTATGCCCTACCCCAGGGAATCTTCCCGACCCAAGGATCTAACTCTCATCTCTTATGGCTCCTGAATTGGCAGTCAGATTCTCTACCACTAGTGTTACCAACTACCAAAAAACAAGTCAGATTTATTCTTCTAACAACTTTTCAGGTAGATATTCTTCCCAGTCTAGGGAGTAGGAACTGAGGCTCAGATATTTAATAATTTGCTCAGTGTCACACATTTAGTAGGTGGCAAAGCCAATGCTGACAAACATTCTTCTGGTGCTTCTGGTTATTATTGATTTTTGGTCCTTGGTAGCTCAGATGGTAAAGAATCTGCATGCAATGCAGGATACACAGGTCCAATCCCTGGGTCAGGAAGATCCGCTGGAGGAGGGTATGGCAACTTACTCCAGTATTCTTGTCTGGAGAATCCCATGGACAGAGGAACCTGGCAGGCTACCGTTCATAATGTCGCAAAGAGTTGGACAGGACTCAGTGACTAACACACAATAGGGGAAAAGTAATTTTTGTATACTGTGCTTTTCAATCCTGATTTGATTATCTGAGTCTTACATGCTGACTTCAAATATGGTGCTCTTCCCCTTACATACTTCATGGGAAATAGATGGGGAAACAGTGGAAACAGTGTCAGACTTTCTATTTTGGGGCTCCAAAATCACTGCAGATAGTGACTGCAGCCATGAAATTAGAAGACGCTTCCTCCTTGGAAGAAAAGCTATGACCAACCTAGATAGTATATTCAAAAGCAGAGACGTTACTTTGCCGACTAAGGTGCGTCTAGTCAAGGCTATGGTTTTTCTTGTGGTCATGTATGGATGTGAGAGTTGGACTGTGAAAAAGCCTGAGCACCGAAGAACTGGTGCTTTTGAACTGTGGTGTTGGAGAAGACTCTTGAGAGTCCCGTGGACTACAAGGAGATCCAACCAGTCCATTCTGAAGGAGATCAATCCTGGGATTTCTTTGGAAGGAATGATGCTGAAGCTGAAACTGCAGTACTTTGGCCATCTCATGCGAAGAGTTGACTCACTGGAAAAGACTCTGATGCTGGGAGGGAAGGGGGGCAGGAGGAGAAGGGGACGACCGAGGATGAGATGGCTGGATGGNAGTCCTTGGAAGAAAAGTTATGACCAACCTAGATAGTATATTCAAAAGCAGAGACATTACTTTGCCGACTAAGGTCCGTCTAGTCAAGGCTATGGTTTTTCCTGTGGTCATGTATGGATGTGAAAGTTGGACTGTGAAGAAGGCTGAGCACCGAAGAATTGATGCTTTTGAGCTGTGGTGTTGGAGAAGACTCTTGAGAGTCCCTTGGACTGCAAGGAGATCCAACCAGTCCATTCTGAAGGAGATCAGCCGTGGGATTTCTTTGGAAGGAATGATGCTGAAGCTGAAACTCCAGTACTTTGGCCACCTCATGCAAAGAGTTGACTCACTAGAAAAGACTCTGATGCTGGGAGGGATGGGGGTCAGTAGAAGAAGGGGATGGCTGAAGATGAGATGGCTGGATGGCATTACGGACTCGATGGACTTGAGTCTGAGTGAACTCCGAGAGATGGTGATGAACAGGGAGGCCTGGCGTGCTGCAATTCATGGAGTCGCAAAGAGTTGGACATGATTGAGAGACTAAACTGAACTGAAAAATCAGATTTCTAGGTTTTTCTTTGCAAATTTCTTCTACTTATAGTATCTGACCAGATTGGGAATCTCCTGAGGACAGTATGTGTCTCATTTACTGTTGCATTTCCTGTTCCTAGTTCAGTATCAGGCATCAGGCATAGATAAGGAACTACCCAACAATGGAGAATGAAATAAGTCTCCATTTTCTCTGTGTTATCACTGAGAATGATAATCAATAGTATCAACTGTTTTACAGTCTGATATGGCTGAGAGTGTTACCTAAAATTTTATAATGCTTATGGGAAGAACTCTGGACTCTGAAAGGATTTGGGGTTAAAATCCTGACTCTGACACTAGAAGTTATGTGACATTGACTGAGTTAGCAAACCTCTTTTGTTTTGAAATTGATAGTGAAGTTGCTTAGTCCTGTCCGACTCTTTGCGACCCCATGGACTGTAGCCCACCAGGCTCCTCTACCCATGGGATTTTCTAGGCAAGAATACTGGAATGGGTTGCCATTTCCTTCTCCAGGGGATATTCCCTACCCGGGGATGGAACCCAGATCTCCCTGATTGTGGGCAGATGCTTTACCATCTGAGCCACCAGGGAATCCCTGGTGGGATCTTTTGTCTTAATTTCTTCAATTGTAAAATAAGATCAATAAAAGCAAAACTGAGAAAGGAGTACAACAAGGCTGTATTTTGTCAACCTGCTTATTTAACTTACATGCAGAGTACATCATGAGAAATGCAGGCTTAATGAGTTACAAGATGGAATCAAGATTGCCAGAAGAAATATCAACAATCTCATATATGCAGATGATACCATTCTAATGGCAGAAAGTGAACAGGAACTAAAGAGTCTCTTGATGAAGGTGAAAGAGGAGCGTGAAAAACCTGGCTTAAGATTCAACATTCAAAAACCTAAGAATGTGATATGTGGTCCCATTTCTTTATGGCAAATACACAGGGGAAAAGTGGAAATGGTGACAGATTTTATTTTCTTGGACTCCAAAACCATTTGTGAACAATCACTGCAGCCAGGAAATTAATAGACTTTTGCCTCTTGGAAGAAAAAATATGATAAACCTAGACAGCATATTAAAAAACAGAGACATCACTTTGCTGATAAAGGTCCATATAGTCAAAGCTATGGTTTTTTTCAGTAGCCATTTATGGATGTGAGAGTTGGGCTATAAAGAAGGCTGAGGTGAAGAATTGATGGATGTTTTTGATGGGATAGTAACAAAGATTAAATAAGTAATGTATGTAAATCTTATACTAATTAACTGCACAGTAAGTGTTAGCTATTGTTTCTGTTTTCTTCATGTAAGATAGAAACAATGCTCAGAATTATATTACATATAAATTAATTTATGTACCAGCTCCTGTATTCTTTGCACTTTCTCCATCTCATTGTAATATTGTGACTGTTAATATGAAATATATATTTTGTCATCATCCATGTTCTGACATAGAGGTCCTAAAACCTTTGGAATTTCCTAAAAGATAAGAGGGATAAGACAGAGAGAATCTTTTGTTTTTCTTAACAACCCCCTTTCAACCACACCCGAGTTTAAGCTAAGGCGGTGACATTTGGAAGCCACTAAGGATGGGGCATCCCACTTCAGTACTCTTGCCTGGAAACTCCCATGGATGGAGGAGCCTGGTAGGCTGCAGTCCATGGGGTCGCTAAGAGTCGGACACGACTGAGCGACTTCCCTTTCACTTTTCACTTTCATGCACTGGAGAAGGAAATGGCAACCCACTCCTGTGTTCTTGCCTGGAGAATCCCAGGGATGATGGAGCCCAACGGGCTGCTGTCTGTGGGGTCGCACAGAGTCAGACACGACTGAAGCGACTTAGCAGTAGCAGCAGCAAGGATGGGGGATAGTTACCAGGGAAACCAATCCTGTGACTGGAGGGTTGAAACCTTAAGCTCCACACCTAAGGACTGTTGACCCATGGTAGAATCAATCATACCTACATTAAAAAAAGAATCCTTGTTGTTGTTGTTTAGTCACTAAGTCCTGCCCAATTCTTTTGTAGTGCCATGAACTGTAGCCTCCCAGGCTCCTGTGTCCATGGGATTTCCCAGGCAAGAATACTGGAGTGGGTTGCCATTTCCTACTCCTGGGGATCTTCCTGACTCAGGGATTGAATCTGTGTCTCCTGCAGTTCCGTCAATGCAGGCAGATTCTTTACTGCTTGAGCCATTGTGGAAGCCCTTTTGTATATTCTCATAAATTATTACAATATCCTCTGAGAGCAGAATTATTGGTATCCCAATTTTATAAGTAATGATGTTCACAATTTCTCAGAACAGCCTGTACTTTTCCCACTTATCCCATTCTATCTATACATATTTGTATAATTTTTGATGGTTATTTATTGAACTTTTGTCTCACCATTAATCTGTACATTCCAAAAGGGTATAGACCACACTTTCTTTTTAAAAATCAAAGTATTACCAGAATTTAAAAAAATTTTTTAATTGGTGGAAAATTGCTGTAAATGTTGTGTTGGTTTCTGCTGTACAACAATGCAAAGCAATTCATAATTATATATATATCTCCTCCTTCCTGTGCCTTACTCCCCCCTCTCCATCCCACCCCTCTAGGTCACTCCCTGTATTATATAGCAACTTCCCACTATTCTACACATGAATGGCGACCCACTCCAGCACTCTTGCCTGGAAAATCCCATGGCCAGAGGAGCCTGGAGGGCTACAGTCACAAAGAGTTGGACACAACAGAACTCGCATGTATAGACCGGTAGATAAGGGTATATATGTCAAGGCTGCTTTCTCAATTTGACCCACCCTCACCTTCTCCAACTGTATCCACAAGTCTGTTTGCTACTGTTTATCTACCATTTTTCTAGATTCTATATATATGCATTAATATTTGATATTTTTCTCTTTCTGAATTATTTGACTCTTTCCTAGAAATTTTTATAGTTCTTGGCACATAGTATGAATTCCATAAACATATATTGCATTTATGAATGAAATAAGTTAAGAATATATGTAAATTGACATAGCACTAAAGTGGTAGAGGAAGCAAAGTTTCAAATCCAGAGCTGACTCTAGAGCCTGTGCTCTTCACAGTCCACTGATTCGCCTGCTTAACACATGTGGCTTCAGGTTTACTTGTACTTTACTTCCCTCTCTGGTAGAGGGTCTTTATCTGTTGGACTTGACCTTCCTTTCTGGACATTTCTTCTCAATCTTCTGTGCATCCCTTCTTGTACCCTTTTATCACCCTTTTCTCCCACTTCTGTCATTGGTGTTGGTTTTAGTTCTTGTTTGTCTTA
This sequence comes from Neotragus pygmaeus, assembly GCA_006410875.1. Lineage (NCBI taxonomy): Eukaryota > Metazoa > Chordata > Mammalia > Artiodactyla > Bovidae > Neotragus > Neotragus pygmaeus. Next base: position 125,674 of record SJYV01021017.1, on the reverse strand, counting down.
CTCATTAGGATACCTCATCAATATCCCTGGCTTCAGTTACATCCCACATCTCTAGCTCTCTTTGGGGGAGTCTGACATTTCCATATGATAAATATCTAATACCTCTATTTGATGCTTCATTTCATATTAGGCTCTGTAGAATTGCTCTCCACATTTGTGAATGGCCCAGCATAATCCCGAGACTTCCCTTCTTTCTTATGATTCCTTTTTCTATATTTTCAGTGTCACTGCTAAGTTCAGCTAATTGTTATTTTTCCCACAGTTGATTCTATTGTCTTTACTTGTGTAGACTTCCAAATTTTCTCTCAGTAACCATTTTCCCCCCTCCCATTTTAAACAACTAATTAATGAGTGACTATATGTCTTAGATTTCTCTGCAGTGTGTGGCTGGCTATGAGCTGAGTGAAAAGTGAAAATGAAAGTCACTCAGTAGTGTCTGACTCTGTGTGACCCCATGGATTATACAGTCTATGGAATTCTCTAGGCCAGAATACTGGAGTGGGTAGACTTTCCCTTCCTCAGAGGATCTTCCCAACCCAGGTCTCCTGCATTGCAGGCAGATTCTTTATCAGCTGAGTGATAAAGGGAAGCCTGGCTATGAGCCAAAGCTCAACTGAATAGTCTGTGAGAAGAAATGATGTGTAGAAGTTCTGGATCATGTCTTCTGGGACATATATACTTCCTCTGAGATACTGTTTCCCACTTACGCTGAGAAATAATAAAAAATGCATCAATACCACTTGGATTTCTCCTCCTGTTCTAAATAGCCTGCTTTCTTTTAGATTGTTAGCTGAAAAGAAAACTACTTCTTTCTCATTTGAAACACTGCATTTTAGGGTCTTTTATAGTGATTTAGGAGGTTCCCTGGTGGCTCCGATGGTAAATATTCTGCCTGTGGTGCAAAAGACCTGGGTTCAATCCCTGGGTCGGGAAGATTTCTTGGAGAAGGGAATGGCAACCTGCTCCAGTATTCTTGCCTAGAGAATTTCATGGACAGAGGAAACAATCCATGGGATTTCATAGAGTCAGACACAACTGAGTGACCTGAGCGACAACACTCATAGCCATTTATGGGCTTCCATAGCCATTTGGGGGCTTCCCAGGTGGCACTAGTGGTAAAGAACTGCCTGCAAATGTAGGAGATATAAGAGATGAGTGTTCAATCCCTTGGTTGGGAAGATCCCCTGGATGAGGAAATGGCAATCCACTCCAGTATTCTTGCCTGGAGAATCCCATGGACAGAGAAGCCTGGCGGGCTACAGTCCACAGGGTCCCAAAGAGTCAGACACGACTGAGCAATTGAGCACACACACTTGCATACCCTAAAAACTTCATAAAATTAGGTTGCCTAATTCCAGTCTGACTCCAATCCATACTCCGATACTTTTAAATAAATGTACTCTTTCAAAAATGCAAATACAGTTAGGCCAGTCTCCTGTTTAAACTGTAGAAGTGACATTTGCTTTGTTTTATTTCCAAATTTTCTAAAATAAGCATATATTGATTTTATAATCATGAGGAAATAAATTAAATAAATCCATTAGTGACTCCCTCAAGCCTTCAAGATAAAGTTCAAGTTGCTTAGCAGGGCATAGAAATCCCTTCATGGTTTGCCTTCTGTCTATTTCTAGTCTTAACTTTTCCCTAGCCTCACAGGTCTCCAAGCATGTGAATCTTTCATTCCCTGGATGGTGATAAGATTTAGGCACATCTGTGTCTTTTCACCTTCTGCTCTCTCTGTCTGGATGTCTTTACATGTTTCTGCCAAAGTGAAAGTGAAGTCACTCAGTCATGGGTGACTCTTTGTGACCCAATGGACTGTAGCCTACCAGGATCCACCGTCCATGGGACTTTCCAGGCAAGAGTCCTGGAGTGAGTTGCCATTTTCGTCTCCAGGGGTTCTTCTGACCCAGGGATTGAATCCAGGTTTCCCGCATTGTAAGTGGACACTTTACCATCTGAGCCACCAGGGATGTCCACATTTTTCTGTCCTTCAGGTCTTATGTTCGGACTCAGGACTAGTAGCCTCCAAGAAATCTTTCCTAATGCCTTAGTGTCAATTTAATGCCTCTCATCTGTCACCAAATCCTGTCTATAACTTTATCAGGAAGATTTGACATTAATTTCCCCACTAGCTTTTTTCTGTTCTCATACTAAACATTTATTCTCATTTAACCAGATTCTATGTCATTCATGTATGTTTCTATGGATGATTAATGTTCAATTTTTATTTTTAATTGAATAAAGAGGTCACATTTTTTTTTTAACCCTAGGGTCANCCCCACTAGCTTTTTTCTGTTCTCATACTAAACATTTATTCTCATTTAACCAGATTCTATGTCATTCATGTATGTTTCTATGGATGATTAATGTTCAATTTTTATTTTTAATTGAATAAAGAGGTCACATTTTTTTTTTAACCCTAGGGTCAAATGTGACCTTAGACTCTATCTATTAAGATTTCTACATTTAAGCCCAGGACAGCTCCTCATAAAGATACAGAATAGTAGGAACATTTAAATTGAAATTTATAATTCATATAATTAGAATCTGATTAGGAATGTATGTTTTCTTTCAATGTCAGCTTTCTCCAAAGGCCTTTAAAACTTCAGTGCTTTGGAAGAATTTAAGAAGTTCCTATGAAATATTACTTTTTTTTATACTGAAGAGACAATAGCTTTCTAAGAAATAGAGATTGCCTAAAAAGTTTACAGTGCTTTATATAGCAGATAATTAATAAATGCTGATCAGTACATGAATGGCTTGGCTTTGGTAAGTATGGAGTTGATCAAACATTGGAAGACTGTATTTGCAAATATTTTCAAGAGTTAGTGTTCAGGTTCTCAAAATGAAAATAAATAAAATTTAGCAGTTTTTCATATTCTTTAGAAAACTTTTGGTTCTTAGATTTCTTTGGTCAGGAGAGGATCTTAACATATCCCCCAAATGGTAAAATGATTATACTTCTTTTTTAAACATTTATATCAAAATTATACATTTTCCAACATTTATCTAACAGAATTAACCTTCCATTATTCATGATTTTTTTGAAATATGATGCTTGATAGATGGACATGTAACTTCATGTGAGTTAAATATACAACTGCTAGTTATGATCTGATCTTTTAAAATTAAAAGAAAAATTCCTATTTTGCTAGACCTTTTAGCCTTTTGCTTGCCCAAGTTTATACATACAGAAGAGTTCAGTAAAATAAGTTATTTTTGTGTGATTTATACATTGTTATTTGTTAAGGAATTGATATAACCACACTGGTATGTTTTCGGCTGCAGATATTTAAGTGTCTATTAGCAGGGGAGGCAATAACACAATCAGAGCCAGTTTCACAGAGGATAAAACCTTTACAATCACAAACAGATGATGTTTAGAAGGTGCTTTGCTTGGCTTAATGCTCTTCAAGCCCCATCTGGAAATTCTTAATCATTTCTGAACAAAGCACATTTTCATTTGTATTGGGCCCCATACATTATGCAGCCAATTCTAGATATTATATAATTTAAGTGATTCTCCCAATTTTGAATACATGGTTGGGTAATGCAAGGCTAAAATGCCCACTTCTAAGCAGTTACCAATGAACAACACACCTAGAGTACTGTCTGCCAGTCTCTACTCGCCCAGCTTAGCTGTTAGGAGCAGCACGCAGGTTAAAAGAGAAAGATTCTCCTAAGTGTCAATCCCTCCTGCTGGCTCAAGAGAACAAAGCTGGCAGGCAAAGTGAATCAGATAGCGAACTGTGCACGCCCAAGCTTCAGAATAAAGCCAATAGGTCTAATTTCAGCTTTACCAGCCTTGGTAGTGTTCCTTTAAGTTCACTAAGTAGGATATACCTGTAAGCAAGCAGTCTAATGTTTTTGTGATCTTGCTGCTGTGAAAGTATTTAATAATAAGCCTCAGAAGTTGGGAGGTAAGAAGGAAATCTATGATGTCTAATGCCAAGGTGGTGTTCACTGTGTTGAAAGTTGATTAAATTTCCTTTTAACACCCCTTGAAACTGACATTTTGCTGCCGTTTAAATTTTTTCCCTCCAAACTATTTTTTATACCCATGATTTAGAGTGATACACAGCAAAGCAGTGGCTATGAATTGGCTCAAAATGATTCTAGGGGTAATGAGCAGAGATTGAAAAAAGTCTGCTCCTGTTCATTTAAGGAAAGTAAAGCTAACTTTATCCTGCAGCTGCATGCAAGGCAGGGTCAAAGATTTGAGGCTGCTCAAATAGTGCCATCCAAATTTGATCGGTTTGAAGTGATAACTAGGTTCCAGAATCCCATAGATTGATAAAAGAAAAAAAAATTTAAATAGACTAGGGCATTCTCAGCTATCAGTTGCAAAATTGCTTGCTATATTTGCATGCTTCCATTTTTAAAGTTACATCTGTTTTAATTGAGCTAGTCTAAATTTATAGATTAATATAGCACACTCCTATATTTGATATCTCAAGTATCTGATCCTCAAAGAGGATTATCTGTGTGCATGTGCACATCTATCACAGGCAAAAATGGAAGCCAAACTTGAAACTCTATAAATGCTATTGCTGATGCATTTGTGGACATGTATGATGTTGAACTTTATAATTACTGTTTGAAAGCTCAAATAATACAAAACAGAATACCTCATAAATGGAGTAACGCAGTATCTTCTATATAGACCATAAGCTGTGACCATTACGAAAACACTGACTTAGAGCTAATTGTATATATCCTTTTTTCTCCACCTCATTCTATTTCTCTTCACATCAATAGTTAAAAACTGGAAATCCAACAGCCTTTCTTATAAAGAGCGCCTGAAATATTAGCTTCTTATTTTCTTTTGCTTTTGAGTCTAGCCCAATGGTTTTACCTTATTGATCCCAATGTCTCCCTTTCATAAAATATTATAAAACGTGATTCTGTACAGGAAAAATGGGAAGATAAAAGAGCAAAACATTCACTAGATTTTTTTTAAAGTACAAATACTAACAAACAAGGTTTATTTACATAAAATAATAGAGAGTATTCCTTTTTTTCCTATTTGAAACCAGTCTGTTGTTCCATGTCCAGTTCTAACTGTGGCTTCCTGATGTGCATACAGATTTCTCAAGAGGCAGGTTAGGTGGTCTGGTATTCCCATCTCTTTCAAAATTTTCCACAGTTTATTGTGATCCACAGTCAAAGGCTTTGGCATAGTCAATAAAGCAGAAATAAATGTTTTTTCTGGAACTACCTTGCTTTTTCCATGATCCAGCGGATGTTGGCAATTTGATCTCTGGTTCCTCTGCCTTTTCTAAACCCAGCTTGAACTTCAGGGATTTCACGGTTCACGTATTGCTGAAGCCTGGCTAGGAGAATTTTGAGCATTACTTACTAGCGTGTGAGATGAGTGCAACTGTGCGGTAGTTTGAGCATCCTTTTGCATTGCCTTTCTTTGGAATGGAATTAAAACTGACCTTTTCCAGTCCTGTGGCCACTGCTGCGTTTTCCAAATTTGCTGGCCTATTGAGTGCAGCACTTTCACAGCATCATTTTTCAGGATTTGAAAGAGCTCAACTGGAATTCCATCACCTCCACTAGCTTTGTTCGTAGTGATGTTTTCTTAGGCCCACTTGACTTCACATTCCAAGATGTCTGGCTTTAGATTAGTGATCACATCCAAATAGGAAAAGGAGTATATCAAGGCTGTATATTGTCACCCTGCTTATTTAACTTCTATGCAGAGTACATCATGAGAAACGCTGGACTGGAAGAAACACAAGCTGGATTCAAGATTGCCGGGAGAAATATCAAGAACCTCAGATATGCAGATGACACCACCCTTATGGCAGAAAGTGAAGAGGAGCTAAAAAGCCTCTTGATGAAAGTGAAAGAGGAGAGTGAAAAAGTTGGCTTAAAGCTCAACATTCAGAAAACGAAGATCATGGCATCTGGTCCCATCACTTCATGGGAAATAGATGNGTTTTTTTTTTTAAATTAATGAATCCGTAATAATAAGATACTGATTTGAGGGAATGTTTATAATTTGATTAAGTCAATTCATTAGTTGCAGAAAGTGAGCAGGACCCAACATTACTGAAGAGTTTTGGAAATATTTGTTGAAATGTGTTCCATCTTTGGACTTAAAGACTATAAACAACTGGAGGTGAAATTATGAATTTTGAATAGAAAGTATCTAACCATTTTAGCACTGAGGAAATTGGAAAGGAAAAAATTGATTTAGCAAAGCATCTATGAATTCAATTAATGAATTGAACCAAATATAATTTGTAAATGATTTCATGGCTCTTAATGGGTCAGATAATGTGCAAGCTTTTGACCTGAGGATTAACTCAAAGCCACATGTATATTCCATGAAAATTCTCTGTGCCCGGTTTGATGTTATTATCAAGAAGTGGGCAGCTTGGATTTTTATGCTTAGGTATGCAAGCCAGTAGGCAGAACATGTATTGGCTTCCAAGGTGGCATTAGTGGTAAAGAATCTGCCTATAATACAAGAGCCACAGGAGACATGGGTTCAATCTCTGAGTCAGGAAAATCCCTTGGAGGAGGAAATGGTAACCCACTTCAGTATTCTTGCCTAGATAATCCCANGGAGAAGACTCTTGAGAGTCCCTTGGACTGCAAGGAGATCCAACCAGTCCATTCTGAAGGAGATCAGCCCTGGGATTTCTTTGGAAGGAATGATACTAAAGCTGAAACTCCAGTACTTTGGCCACCTCATGTGAAGAGTTGACTCACTGGAAAAGACTCTGATGCTGGGAGGGATTGGGGGCAGGAGGAGAAAGGGATGACCAAGGATGAGATGGCTGGATGGCATCATGGACTTGATGGACGTGAGTCTGAGTGAACTCTGAGAGATGGTGATGGACAGGGAGGCCTGGTGTGCTCTGATTTATGGGGTCGCAGAGTCGGACATGACTGAGTGACTGAACTGAACTGAATAATAGAAAGTGAGGAATGATCTTAATTTATGCAGTGAATAAATTGCCTCTCCAAAATAAAGAAGTAATGGTATTCAAATAAAGTAATTCTCTATATTAAAAATAGGATGGAACAGTATTAAAGAATCACTCAAAGCCTATGATTTACCTTGAATTCCCATCAAGACATGCAGTCAGACTCTAGTAATTGTAGAGACCTTGGGAATGCTAGTCTCTACTAGGTGACAGGAAATCAAGAATTAGATTGGAATAAAAAACAGTAATATGAGAAGAAGTTATAGTTGTGTGGTAGACCTTATCAGAATAAGAGTGGAAAGCCTCTGGCCATGTGAGAATAAGTCAACAAGTCCAATATATAATCTTCACAACATTACTTATAATTGTAAAGTTGTGCTTAGTCATTCAGTTGTGTCTGATTCCTTGTGACCCCATGGACTGTAGCCCACCAGGCTCCTCTGTCCATGCAATTTTCCAAGAAAGAATACTTCAGTGGTTTGCCATTTCCTTCTCCGAGATCACTGTGTAGTAAGTGAAAAAATGTGAATATAAGTATAAACATGCTTGTAGCCTTTATTAAAGTGTCACCTAAATTTCATGTATTCATATTTAATAATATTCTTATAATACTATTTAAATGAGCCTTAATTATTCTTCGTTTCATGTTTATGCATGACAGTTATAAACAAAGGATGATACCAATGAAGTCTGGTAACTCAAATACCAGGAGTGTCATTGCTATTGCTATCAGTGACACTATTGTCAAAGAAAGTGAAAGTCAAAGTCACTCAGTTGTGTCCGACTCTTTGCGACCCCATGGACTGTACAGTCCATCGAATTCTCCAGACCAGAATACTGGAGTGGGTAGCCTTTCGCTTCTCCAGGGTATCTTCCCAACCCAGGGATCAAACCCAGGTCTCCCACATTGCAAGCAGATTCTTTACCATTTGAGCCACAGGGGAGGCCCGCTATTGTCAAATATGGTGAACAATTCCTGAAAAAGCCCAGGGACTTTCCTGGTCATCCATTGGTTAAGAATCCACATTCCAATTCAGGGGGCATGAGTTCAATCCCTGGCAGGGAAACTAAGCTCCCACATGCCACAGAGCAATTAAGCCCGTGTGTTGCAACTACTGAGCCTGCTCTCCACAACTAGAGAGAAGACTATGAGCTGCAACAAAAAATCTTGCATGCTGCAATGAAGACCCGATGAAGCCATAAATAAATATTCCAAACTGAAGTAAAACTTTCCATAGATTTGCAATATAGTCACATTTCTGAAAAATTTAGTCTGTATAGAAGCTGCACATATCAGGAGGTTTCAAGTTCTAGGCTCAGATAATTATCATTATTCCCTTATATGGATTTCTGATGGCATATTCAAAATATGAGGAAAAGCTTGAGAAAATATACTTTATTGTGTGACACTATCCTACTCATTGTAAGGCCTGCAGCATCCTGGTCCTCACTCATTAAAAGCCAGTGCATTGTGACAAAATCACCCTTTTCAGTTTCCAAAATGCCCTCTAGGGGGAGCTACTACCTCCGTCAAAAAACTAGGCTCCCAGCTGTTTTTTAAAAAAAAATAGTTTTGTAATAAATAATGTAAGCATACCTTCTAGTTGAGGTATTTACATTTAGACTAAAGTATTATTAGCATTTTAATTTTTTAGTTAAAAAAATTTAGATTATTTTATGCTGACTAATCAAACATTTGTTCACTTATGAAAATCCAACTTTATTACCAATGAATGTTAAAAAATTTCAAGTAGGAAGTGTTAATACTAACATACTAACTTATACGACCAGAAGTAGCACAGTAATTGGTTAAACAATATGATTTCAAGTGAGATATCTAGTTCAAGACTCAAAATGATTTTTTACTAGTTGTATGAGCTAATATGAAATATTTAGCTATTATAACCTCTAAGCACTTCATTTGGATATAATAAAAGTAATTTACATTGTTATGTTTTATAGAGGAAATGTAGATTTTTTTTAAAAAGTACTTAAACATATATTAGCTAATTGTTATTGCTATAAAAGCAGTTTTAGATTTTCACTATATATTTCTTAATTTTTGTTTTCTTATGAAATAAATAAATATTAGAGGATATTAAATTGCATTAAAAGCTATGGGCACTGTCAAAGCAGGTAATTCAAAAGAAGAGGTAAACTTTGCACTACAACAAAAGAGAGAAGAAAATGTGTCAGACAGAAATACTTTCTTTTTAATTGTTACACATTTTATACAGCAAAGCCTCTGCCTTTTCTTGCAGTATCATGATTTTGCTGTTCCCAGTCTTGGCTGACTGATATCACAGCCAAACTCTGTTTTAGTCTCCACACCAAGTCATGATTATGCTAGCAATCATTGGTTACATGAGAACAGGAAGGGCCTTAGCTTCCCTAGATCCTTGCTAGTATTTTTAAAGATTTTTTGAGTTAGACTGAACACATTTTTTGCCCTCTGCTTTAAAAAGTGTCAATCACCAAAATTATATTGCCAGAGTGAAAAACAGAGATATCACTTTGCAAAGGTCCATATAGTCAAAGCTATGGTTTTTCTGGTAGTTATGTATGGATGTAAGAGCTGGACAATAAAGAAGGCTGAGCACCAAAGAATTGATGCTTTTGAAATGTGGTGCTGGAGAAGACTCTTGAGAGTCCCCTGGACTACAAGGAGATTAAACCAGTCAATCCTGAAAGAAATCAACCTTGAATATTCATTGGAAGGACTGATGCTGAATATAAAGCTCCAATACTCTGGCCATAAGATGTGAAGAGCCAACTTGCTGGAAAAGTCACTGGTGCTGGGAAAGATTGAGGGCAGGAGGAGAAGGGGGCAACAGAGGATGAGATGGTCAGATGGCGCCACTGACTCAATGGACATGCATTTGAGCAAACTCTGAGAGACAGTGAAGGACAGGGAAGCCTTGTGCTGCAGTCCATAGGGTTGCAAAGAATCGGACATGACTCAGTTATTGAACAACAAATACATGGAACATACATGAAGTGTGAATCTATGCTTGTTTCCCCTTTTACCGAGAGTATCTAAAAATCTCTTTCACTAGACAGAATTGTTTAGAGGCTGGAAGTGAAAAAAATGAAATACATTTCCCCAGTCAGAGCTGTTACTTAAGAGTCTTCTTTTTCTCAGTCCCCTCTTCTGCCCTTGTTGCAGCTGCTAAGTAGCTTCAGTCATGTCCAACTCTGTGCAACCCCATAGACGGCAGCCTACCAGGCTCCGCCGTCCCTGGGATTCTCCAGGCAAGAACACTGGAGTGGGTTGCCATTTCCTGCTGCAATGCACGAAAGTGAAAAGTGAAAGTGAGGTCACTCAGTCATGGACTGTAGCCTACTAGGCTCTTCCGTCCATGGGATTTTCCAGGTAAGAGTAACGGAGTGGGGTGCCATCGCCTTCTCCATCTTCTGCCCTTAATTCACCATAAAGCTGCTGAGCTTCAAGTTGTTCAATATTTAAATCTCATGGATTAGTAATACAGTTAGCAGTGTATTCTTTTTAACAAAAATCTATTACAATAGCATTTGAGCATTGCATCAGGGCCGTTTATCTCTAAAACTATAATGTGTATTTACAAACCCTATTCTTTTGACAAGACTATTCCCCTCATAACCTCACCATTTCATATGATTAATAGTTACACTGGGAACAAATTAACTGGTTTGGCCTGAATGTCAATTTTTAAGCAAATCTGTTTGTAGATAGATCTCTTGGCAGGTTTGAGATTCTACTATGTATGGAGTTAGGTTAGTGAAAAAATCCTGTGGATGGATTAATCAGTTTCTCTTTCTGACCAAGTGAAATATTTGTTGGATGAGAGGGTAGCTTTGTGCCTCTCTCCCTGACTCCACCCAATTTCATTGCCCCTTGTGAAGGGTATGATACCAGTCCCTGACTTTCTCCACCTTTTTCTCAAATTTTGCTCTCCTCCCCTGACCCTTCCAGGTTCTATTTTCCTTATCCTGCTTTACTTCTGTTTTTCATGGTATTTTTACCACCTGGAAACCTGTATTAACTTATTTATCACTTTATTGTCTGTCTCTTCAATAGAACATCAGGTCCTCTGAGACTGAGGCTTTGTTTTGGTCACTGCTCTAGCTTGTGCCGGGGAAATAGAATACAGTAAATATTTGCTGAAGGAGTGAACAAAGCAAAGGCTTTTCTTGGTGTTTATTAATGTAATTGATTCAGAAATTCTTCTCTTGCTGTTGTCTCAAGTGGTCCAGTATAAAATTATACTTTAAAGAGAGAATAGTAGATCAAATTAGAGATGAACTGAGGAGGAGAATTGTAATGTTATTTAACTCTAAGTGGAAGTCTGGGAACCGAGAAATCTTAGGAGACTAATTGAGGATACTTTTTAAAAGCTTTCAATATCCTCTTTCTGTATCCTAGAGAATGAAGACTGGAGAACTTTGAGAAGTCATGCCTCAACATCTGTATTTCTATCAGGCAACTTTCTTAAATAGTAATGTCAATCCTGTTTATGACCAAAGGCACTCCTTCACACTTCCTTGCCTCTCTCCTGGGTGATCTGGTACAGCTAAGAATCAGCCTATCTGACATTTCCAGAATAGCTAAGGAACAGACTGTTGTTTTCCTCACTTAGTAGTTTGGCTATCAGTTTATATTCCCAAATTATTAAATATTATCAAAGAGAAAAATAAAAAAACAAATCATGAATACTACCTCCCACAGGGTACAAGTGGAAAGCTAATAAGCCAGCAGAGAATAGCAGTCATCTACATATTCTAGGATGTACCTTACCAATTGCAACTTACATGGTCAAAATCAACTGATGTATTTTGTAAGGTAACCATGTTTCCCCAGGAGATCTGGAGACTCACACTGTATAAGTGTCCATATAATTTACATATATGTGCATGTCATGCTCAAAAATATTCTTCCCACATTTACATATGAAAATAAAGTATCCAATAAAATCTTACAGTAGTTGTAGTCGGATCAAATATTCAGGAAGTCTAGAAGAGGTAAGGGTCAGAATGGTCAGTGGACAGTGGACCAGCTTCCTGAACTCCTTCCTTACGTGAGGGACAGTTCCAGAGTAAGCCAGCGAGCACAGCTAGAAAGAAAGAGGATCAGAATTAATACTGCTCTTGCAAAGACTTATGTCTGCTAGTGGGAATGTACCAAACATTAATTGGTTTAAGGCACCGTACCAGTTCCCCTAAGAATTGTTTTTGGGATCCTAGATGGTACTAGAGTAGAATTCTGTCTCCAGATGGAGGGTCGGTTGTAGAATCTTTCTATAAACGAACTCCTTTTTACGCTTTCTTTTGCTTTCTTTCTCCTTCTTCCAAATAATACCAACGTATATACTTAATCCAGAAAAGCAAGCTTTGGCATACAGTTCTTATTAAACCATAGAAAAAAAATTACTAGTATATAATTCTGAGGTTCATAATTTCCCCTTAAATAAGCTATAGGTTAATGTGTAAAACCCCCTGTGGATTTTTCCCTTTGTCTAAATAATATCCTGTAATTCAAGCCAATATACTTTACAATAGCATGTTAAAAGCAAATAGGAAAGCAGCTTAGCTCTAAATTAAGATTCCTCCATCAGCATTTCTACTCACTCTGGATATTTTCTGATACAAAGCTTTGGTCTCTCCTTTCATGATGCTATTCTGCAATAGTAAAGCAAGGAACCACAGCTTCATAATGCTAAGCACTCCAGTGGGAAACACAAACAGAGTGCATAAACCAAAGTATTCATTTCATGAGGTTTTATTAAAAGGCTTCACCTCTAAATTGAGCTGTCATACACTGTTGGGAAACTTTTTACCACAGTTTATTTTAACTATGTAAAACATTAAAGGAATGGAATTTCTTCCACTTTTCACAGAACGGGCATGACCTTGCTTACACACTATAAGCAGTCTACACTGCATTTAATCAAATTGGCTGGAGAGTAAAATCAGGACATATGTTTTCCTATTTTCCCCAGTTTTCAGAAATAACCCCAACCTTGTTAACATGCTGTAGATTGTTATGTAGACCCGGTAAGTTCTCCGGTGTTCTTACTGAAAAGCTCTGCTGCATGATTAAATGATATCCTCCGGAGCAGAAGGACTTTAGGTAATTTATAAATCATTCATTTGTGACAAAGCTTTATACAGCATTTCAAGGAATTGCATTAACTGCTTTTGCAGTTTCCTCAAATGTTGCTTTCAGTTGACAGTGTCATAGGTCATTACAGATTTTTTCCTTATGTAAGCAATACCAACTTTCTATTAAAAATACTAATATCCACCCTACTACAGTGTCTTTTGAAGTAGGGTGTATATTTTTTAAAAAATCAAGTTGCTTTGAAATATTAAAGGAATATATTTAACTGAAGGGTTTTCAGACAGGTTGTTTTTCTGTATTCCTGATGACAGAAAGATTTTAGCCTACAAAGTCAATAGTAAATTTTATTAAAGTCATTATTTTCCTGTTACAGGCCTCGTGCTTTAAATAACTACAGCTGACAATGCTGTCTTACATACTGTCATACTGTAAAATGTCCCCTCTTTATTACCACAGGGACAACTCATTTAGAACTTTGAAAGTGTTTTCACATTGGAGTTGCTCATTTGCAGAGCTGGCCTATGGCTGTGTTTAAAGAATGTGGTTGATACTTCTCTTTTCCTCTAAATATTCTAGGGAAAAATATAAACTTGCCAACACAACATTTTTTAGATAAAGATTAATGCCCCTTCTCCATGGATAAAATATATCTCAATCTTTTCAGATTAGTGTACTCTGACTACTCATGACATTATTTCTCCCATTGGCCCATTGCGTGTAAGAGCAAGTCACTCAATGTGGATATGAAATGTTTCATTTCAGGAATTTTTTAACTTTCTCCCAAATTACATTCTTTCGTGGATGACCCATCCTGTTGGCATCATCTTCTCCATCCACATAACCTTGATGATAGGAATATATAAAGATTAGAAATTGAATAATCATCCAGAAAATACTTTTATTAAAATCAGAAGGAATGTTTATCATTTTTGCAACCATGGCATAACATTCTGTTAGTGGAAGCACAGTGACTGAAACCGCCCACCCTGGCCAGGCACTATAGTAACCATTTGCATGAGTCGTTTTATGACAGGAGGTCCTGGTAGGTAATATGGAACTATAAGCCTCCACCAGCCGGAAGAATTCGAAAAAGGTCAAAAGGAGATACCACATGTCTGACCACCTCCCAGTCCTTCTCTCTGGCACTCATCTTGGCTGAACAAGGTGTGTACCACCAGGAAGGACTTTGAGTCAGATGATTGGCTAAGGACCACCAGGAAAGTAATCCCATCACCATAAAACCCAAGACTGCAAGCCATGTGACACAGCTGTTCTCCTGGGTTCCCTTCCCCTACTTTACCATACTGCTTTCCACCCAGGTGCCCTTTCCCAATAAAATCTCTTGCTTTGTCAGAACACGTGTCTCCTCACACAATTCATTCCCGAGTGTTAGACAAGAGCCCAGTTTCAGGCCCTGGAAGAATTCCCCCTTCTTGCAACAATTCTAAATGCTGCCCATTTAACTCCCTATATGCATGCATGCTAAATCTCCTCAGTCATGTCCAGCTCTCTGCAACTCTATGGACTGTAGCCCAGCAGGCTCCCTCCAGGCAAGAACAATGGAGCTAGTTGTCGTGCCCTCCTCCAGAGGACCTTCTCTGCCCGGGCATCAAACCTGCATCTCTTGTCTCCTGCAATTGCAGGCAAGTTCTTTATCACTAGCACCACCTGGAAACCCCAACCCCCTACATAAAACACATTTTCCCCCCAGTACCTTTGAACATATATTGCACAATTTTTAAGTGGATTTTCTTTTCTTGTCCATGTGTATCCAAGCCCCTACTCACTCATATATACTACTAGGAAGAGAACAGAGACACAGACGAAGAAAAACACGTAATGACTTGCCTTTGCAGCTTAATGAAATGTAATCAACACCACTCAATCCATTCTTTTCTGTATTCTTTTCCTATTTTAAGATATGTCTGCTGCTGCTGCTAAGTCACTTCAGTCGTGTCCAACTCTGTGCGACCCCATAGATGGCAGCCCACCAGGCTTCCCCATCCCTAGGATTCTCCAGGCAAGAACACTGGAGTGGATTGCCATTTCCTTCTCCAGTGCATGAAAGTGAAAGGGAAGTCACTCAGTCGTGTCCAACTCCTTGTGACCCCATGGACTATAGCCCACCAGGCTCCTCCATCCATGGGATTTTCCAGGCAAGAGTACTGGAGTGGGGTGCCAAAAGTACATCTATGCTGTTCAGGATTACTGAAACCATGTAAAACTTTAAAGTCTTCAAACTCTTGGTCAGCATTGCTGGATCTGCCTTTCTTCTCTTTGAAAAAAAGGGCAGAGCAGAGAGAGCAGATGCATGGTTCACTCTGCAGAGATATGGATGTTTCTCTCCTCCACCCTCACAATCTGGCATTGTTTCCTTTTACCTCATGCTGCACTCAGACCCGGAGGAAAAATGAGAAGATGTGTGTAAACCCTTGTCCTAGACTAACGAAGACTTGATCAATGTCAGGTCTTTGATTTCAAATCCAGTTCCCTCCTGTTCGATCTTCCGACAGTAATCTTTGCTGCTGGTGTATGCCTACGTTCACCTCTCATTGGTATCAATTTCTGTGGCCTTTTAAACCAAGTGAAATAGAATGGAGAACATAAAATGTTCTCCCTGGGAAAAGTGAACTAATTTCTTTCAAAAATACACTGTAAATGAATAGCTAATTATGCGGCATCCTTATAAAAGGAGAAATTTTCTTTAATTAACAAATATTTGCAATTTTTTCCTGGTTTATTTCTGCAAATAAGCCATGGTTAAATATTTTGCATTTAAATCACTTTCATTCTCTGTCACTCACACACACACTCTTTGCATGTACACACATATACACACAATACAACCTATGACCTAGTCAATAACTGTAACAACACTTCCTTAATTCCCCCCATAGCCCTTCTACACAGTTCAGAATCCCAGCTAAACGACAATCACTGGAGTTCCTATACCACATGGTGTGAACCTAGATGGTATCAAAATGCCTGATTTGTGATGTGTGTGTTACTGTTCACTTAAAAGTGTTTTCACTACTTTTTCTTATCAATGGAAAACTTTCAAGATATTTAAAAGGAATGCCTTTAAACCTTCTGACTGCAATATAGTAAAAATGGCAGGTGACTATATGAAAGAGGTAGAATGCATTTAAAGGAAATTACACATAGGTAAAGGTATGATGTTGCTTAGAGTCCATTTATATACTTTCTACTGGGAAGAATGTGTTTTGGGGTGATGTGAGATTCTTTCCATTTGCCCAGTGAGAACATTAGATGCTTTATAGAACAATGTTATTATTTTTAAGAAAGAAGGAAAAATGAAACAGTAGAAAACCTTCCTTGCAACAAGAAAAGCAGAGTTCAGCCACGATAAATAAAGAGGCCAGAAGGCTAAACTTAAAATCACAAATTATTTAAAGAAGAAAAATTAAAATGCTTTACCATTAGGCAACCTTTTTGAGGAGCTGAGGAGAAGGAACTCAATGCTGTGGAAGCAAGTTTTCTGACTAATTAAGGACAAGGAGGAAAACAGAATGTGCTGGCTCCTTTGAACAGGTGACTAATGTGACTTATGCATACTTGTTAAAGGCACAGGGAGATGGTACTCCGGCATTCAGAGAGAAAAAAAGAAAAGGTGAGTATTCATAATATAAGTCACAGAGACAAATCTATAAAACCTGTTTCAGTGAGGTTAGGTTCAGAATAAAACTAAATAAATCATACATCTGGCTTCCCTTTAACCTCTACAATCTCCATTTTGCTTCCTTTATGGAAAGTAACAAAAAGGCCTTCTTTCTTCCCATCATTCTTGCATTATGCAAGAATGTGTGCATTCAATGGCAGCTGGGAACCTCTAAAAGATGATGTGTCATCAAGGTGAGTGGGCTTCCCAGGTGGTGTAGTGGTAAAAAATCCTCCTGCCAGTGCAGGAGATGCAGGTTCAATCCCTGGGTCAGGAAGATCCCCTGGAGAAAGAAATGGCAACCCACCCCAGTATTCTTGCCTAGGAAATCCCATGGGCAGAGGACCCTGGTGAGCTATAGTCCATGGGGTCGCAAAGAATTGGACAAGACTGAGTATACACACATGCAGGCAGGCATCAAGGTAAAGGTTTTATAACTGTGCCCCTTAGAAGTTAAAAAACAAACAAACAAACAAATTTATTATCCTCTAAAACAGAAATGACTTAAATAATATTTAAGAATGTGATCAAAATTGCCATGTAAGTATGCTAGTTGGACTGATAAATAATTTAGAAAGGAAAGATTGATTTTCATCATGGAAGTTAAGCTTGTATTTATGAGAGATAGTAAACACTTGTACTGGAAAATGATAGACCCACTGTCAATATGTTAGAGATTCTTAGAATTTTAAAGCTGGAGAAGAATCCTTCCCATCAAGTGTGCTCAATCATGTCTGACTCTTTGTGACTGCATGGACTTTAGCCTAACAGGCTCTGGACTTTAGCCCTCTCTTCATGGGATTCTCCAGGCAAAAATATTGGAGTGGGCTGCCATGCCCTCCCCAGAGGATCTTCCCCAGCCAGCAATCGAACTTGTGTCTGCCTGTGTCTCCTGTATTGTAGGCAGATTCCTTACCCACTGAGCCACCTGTGAAGCCTTTGTTTATGCACCTCCAAAACTGAGGAGCACCTAAAGAGTTGCTGCCTGCAGAAGATATGCACAGTTTGATGTAGGTTGGCTGCAAACACTTGTGCATGAAACTCCTTGCTGGATAGGCAAAGTCCAGGGTTGGAAGAAACAGGGGTGGGAGATGCAGAGTGGTAGAGAAGAACAACTGGGCAGAGTCGAAGGACTGAGGGTTGGTCCTCCTCACTCAGCCATCACATCCCTGCAACGAATTCTGATATATTTTAAAAAATGTCTTCATTTGGCTATACCAGGTCTTAATGTAGTACACGGAATCTTTGATCTTCATTGTGGCATGCAGGAATTATTTTTTTTTAAAGGTTTGTTTATTTTGGCAATGCTGGGTCTTTGTTGCTATTGGGCTTTCTCTAGTTGAGCCTAGTGGGGGTCCCTCTGTAGTAGTGGTGCATAGGCTTTTCATTGCCATGACTTCTCTTGTGGCAGAAGATGGGCTCTAGGGCAAGCAGGCTTTAGTAGTTGCATCTCCCAAATTCTAGAGCACTGGTCCAGTAGTTGCTGTACACAGGCTTAGTTGCTTCTCGAAATGTGAGCTCCTCTCAGATGAGGAATTTAACCCATGTCCCTTGCACTGCCGGGAGAATTCTTTTTTTTTTTTTTTNTACTCCTTGGAAGAAAAGTTATGACCAACCTGGATAGCATATTCAAAATCAGAGACATTACTTTGCCGACTAAGGTCCATCTAGTCAAGGGTATGGTTTGTCCTGTGGTCATGTATGGATGTGAGAGTTGGACTGTGAAGAAGGCTGAGTGCTGAATAATTGATGCTTTTGAACTGTGGTGTTGGAGAAGACTCTTGAGAATCCCTTGGACTGCAAGGAGATCCAACCAGTCCATTCTGAAGGAGATCAGTCCTGGGATTTCTTTGGAAGGAATGATGCTGAAGCTGAAACTCCAGTACGTTGCCACCTCATGTGAAGAGTTGACTCATTGGAAAAGACTCTGATGCTGGGAGGGATTTGGGGCAGGAGGAAAAGGGGACGACAGAGGATGAGATGGCTGGATGGCATCACTGACTCAATGGATGTGAGTCTGAGTGAACTCTTGGTTTTGGACAGGGAGGCCTGGCATGCTGTGATTCATGGGGTCACATAAAGTCGGACACAACTGAGTGACTGAACTGAACTGAACCATCTTACTGGGGTTTCTCTGATCTTGGACATGGGGCATCTCCTCAATACTGTCAAATATTATTTTAGAAAAAATAAACACTTATACATCTTTAAAAAATTTGAAATTATTCTCTTAGCTTTTGCTTGCCTGTAAAGCTTTTTATAGCCAATAGAGTATTGTAAAGTAAAATAAAGTAAAAAAATATAAATAAATTTTAAAAAATTTGAAATTATGCTTAAAACTTTACCACAAAGAAAATGCCAGGCCCAGATGGCTTCACTGGTGAATTATATCCAATTCTTCAGGAAGCAATAACATTAATTTCACATAAAATTTTTCCAGAATACTGAGGAGGAAGGAATGCATTTAATTCATTCTGTGAAGTCAGCATTCAGTTCAGTTCAGTCGCTCAGTCATGTCTGACCCTTTGCAACGTCATGAACTGCAGCATGCCAGGCCTCCCTATCCATCACCAACTGCCAGAGTCTACCCAAACCCATGTCCATTGAGTTGGTGATGCCATCCAACTATCTCATCCTCTGTCGTCCCCTTCTCCTCCTGCCTCCAATCTTTCCCAGCATCAGGGTCTGTTCAAACAAGTCAGCTCTTTGCATCAGGTGGCCAAAGTATTGGAGTTTTATTTTCAACATCAGTCCTTCCAAAGAACACCCAGGAGTGATGTCCTTTAGGATGGACTGGTTGAATCTCCTTCCAGTCCAAGGGACTCTCAAGTGTCTTCTCCAACACCACAATAATATACACACACACAAAAAGTACAGAACAACATCCTTCATGATCATAGATGCAAATATTCTAAATAAAAACTGAACAAACCCAATTCAACATTATTTAAGAGTGGATTGCCATCCCAATCAATGCAGAAAAAGCATTTGACAAACTGCAACATTAATTTCTGATAAAAACTCTCAACAAACTAGTAATACAAGGATCATTCTCAACCTGTTCAGGTCATCTACCAAAAACTCCCTGGAATGCATTTTCCCTAACATTAGCACCATGACCTCAATGTTCACTATTATGACTTTTATTTAACTTTGAAAGGGAGTTTCTATCCTATATTTAAAGTGAACTCACAAACGTTTAAGAAATCTAAACACTTATTCATAGGCAACATGCTCTTCTATTTAGAAATTTGATAAAATATAGCACAGGGCACAAGACTGACACCCAACAATCAATAGTATTTCTATATACTAAACACATTCAAAAGAAAAAAAAAATTAATTACCATTAATAATAGCTAAAAATTGAAATACTTAGGAGTATACCTGACAAAATTATGTACAAGATCTGAACACTGAAAACTGTAAAATAGTACTGAAAGAAATTAAAGAATAATTAAATAATTGGAGAGATGTATCATATTAATGAGTCAGGAGACACAATATTAAGATGTGAACTTGGGTGAATTGATCTGGTGAGTCCAATTCAAATATTACCAAGTGTTTTTATAGAAGTTGGTAACCTGATTTTAAAGTTTAAATGGAAATTCTAAGGATTCAGAATAGTCAAAACAATTTAAAAGAAGAAAATCAAAGTCCTAAGACTAACAGTATCTGAGTTCAGACTTTTTATAAAGTCATCATAATATAGAAAGTGTTATAGTGATACAGAAAAATACAAATATATCAATGAAATTATACAGGTTAATTTATTAATAGCACCAAACCTTTAAAAAGGCCTCAATTTTGAGAAAGATCCTAAAGTAATTTAGACAAGAAAATAAATTCTTTTAAACATATGGTGCTAAAATAATTGGATATTCATATGCAAAAATGTGAGCTCCAATACATACCTTGTACCATACACAAAAATTAATTTAAAATGAACTATAAACCTAAAACTGCAAAAGCTCTAGAAGAAAACAGGAGAGACATTTCTGACTTTGGATTAGGCAAATAGTTCTAAAATATGACAATGAAAACATAATTCACTGAAAACAATAATGATAAATTGCACTTCATTGCAATGAAAAGGATCTGCTCTTTGACAGACATTGTTAAGAGAATGAAAAATAAAACAGGCTGAAAGAAAGTATTTGGAAAGCATCTACATGATAAAAAATTCATATCTAGACTATAGAGAGAACACTTAAAATCCAATTATAAGAATATAAATAACTAAAAAATTTAGACAAAAGTTTGAATGGAAATGTTACCAAAGAAGATACACAGATGATAAAATAGTGTAAGTAAAGATGTTCAACATCTTTAATTATCAGGAAAATGAAAATTAAAACCACAATGAGATAACACTATGTATTGATACATGAAAATGACTAATGCTAAAAAGAATGGCCATACCAAGGATTCATGAGACTATGACGAAATTGGAATTCTTACAGAGTATAAATTGGTAAGAATGTAAATTGGTACAAGGACAGTGAAAACCAATTTGACATTTTGTTTACAAGTTTAATATATCATCATATGATTCAGTCATTCCCTCATAGATATTTGTCCAAGAGAAATAAAAATCTATGTCCAATCAAATACTTGTACTTTAGTGTTCTTCAATGACTCAGTGAGTAAAGAATCCACCTGTAATGCAGGAGACACAGAGACATGGATTCAATTCCTGAGTTGAAAAGATGCCCTGGAGGAGGAAATGGCAACCCACTCCAGTATGCTTGCCTGGAGAATCCCATGGACTGAAGTGCCCGGCATGCTGGTCCATGGAGTTATAAAGAGTCAGACACAACTAAGTACATGGCACATTGTTCACAACAGCTTTAGCTATAATAGTGCCAAACTAGAAACTACTGACCTGTCCATCAATAGGTGAAAGGACCGGCAACTTGTGATATATCCATGCAATGATATTTGGTCAACAATAAAAAGTAATGAATCTGTGCAACAACATGGATGAAACTCAAAATAACTTTTCTGAGTGAAAGAAATCAAACAAAGTCAAACATCGGTTGTATTATTCCATTTATTAAAAAAAATTTAGGCTATCAAAACTAATCTGTCATGAGGGAAAGCATATACACAGACACCTGGTGATGATAAAGATTGGGAGGGAGTGATTATTAAGGGTGATGAGGAATGATTGATATGTCCACTTTCTTGATTGTGGTGATGGTTTCTCAGGCATACACATCTGCCAAAACTTGTAAAGTTGAACACCTTACCTAGATAGTTTATTACATGTCAACTGCAACCCATTTGACCTATTCAAAGCCATTGTTGAGATGAGTTTGATTTATTGCTCTCTCTCTGTCTCTGTTCTATAGACCCACTTGGAAAATCAAAAATTTGTATGGCTATTTCCCGAGTTCTTCCTTAAGAGCCTTGCCTTTCCAAGCTTATCAGAAAAATCCAAGGAGAGTTCATGAGGGGGACCACTAGTAACTTGTACTGTTCTCTATATTTAAATTTGTATTTATCATTATTAATGTAGCAGGTGTTCAGCTAATCATTTTACTTGCACACTTTTAAATTTTCTTCTTTTCTTTCCTTGACTGTAACTCTTCTCTTGAGCTATCTTTCCCAATTACCTATGTGCTATGTAGACAAAAGGGTACCAAAATTTAAGGAACTTCGCTTGCCATATTCTTCCTGGCTTAAGTGTCAAGTTAAAAAAAATAAAACAAAGCTTGAATCTTCAAAAAAAAAAATGCTTTACAAGGCAATATTAGAGAAAATTTTAATCATGGAGGTTTCCCTGGTGGCTCAGACAGTAAAGAATCCTCCTGTAATGCAGGAGACCTGGGTTTGATCCCTGGATTGTGAGGATCCCCTAGAGAAGGGCATGGCAACCCACTCCAGCACTCTTGCCTGGAGAATCTCTATGGACAGAGGAGCCAGGANACAAGGCAATATTAGAGAAAATTTTAATCATGGAGGTTTCCCTGGTGGCTCAGACAGTAAAGAATCCTCCTGTAATGCAGGAGACCTGGGTTTGATCCCTGGATTGTGAGGATCCCCTAGAGAAGGGCATGGCAACCCACTCCAGCACTCTTGCCTGGAGAATCTCTATGGACAGAGGAGCCAGGAGAGGTACAGTCCATGGGGTCGCAAAGAGTCAGACACGACTGAGCGACCAAGCACAGCACATTAATCATGAAAAGGGAAGACAAAGATTGCAAAATGCAAATTTTTAAAATATTGCCTAGAAAGTAGTTTCGCACATAGAGATTTCTAGACATATAAATCTGTATCTCTTGACTGTTCTTATTCATTTTTTGTAGGTCTTCTGAAATTAAAAATCAACACTAGTCATTTTTAGATCGAGCTCTTCTCATCAATGAGTTTTGGTACCTTTGTCTATTCCTCTATATTCGTATCTGCTTTAATTTTTATTATCATCCAAATGGCTTCCAATCATTTAATGTTCTCACCCTGGGCACTATCTACTCCACATCTGCTTCTCTTCCTTACTATTTCAAATAGTATCTGTTTATATTTGGAGTGTCACCTGAAATGATTACCTTTTAGTACTGTTTGTAACTCCAATCCATTCTTCCCAACTCACTTCTTATTCCTTCTAAGGTTCTTTGATTCTTTGAAGATCTATTCAGGTGTCTCCCACTTTTAATGGAGCATGAGGATGGTTAACAATAGAAACCAAAGTGTGGTTTTTATGCAAAAAAATACTAACACATATATAATTATCATAAGTCATCTTCCCAGGAAAAGTCTTGGAGATAATTTGATTTTCTTAATTGGTTAAATTCCCCAAAAGAAGCAAAATGTTTTATAAATGTGGAAAGAACTTTATTAGAGTCTAAGGTGATACATGATACCTTAGTGAATATTGAAAACTCCAGTGAATTTTCTACTTTTACCTTCACCAAGAGTCATCCGATACAACTTAGCTCACATTTAGTTTGATATAATAATATAGAAAGCTGCAGATATAGATCTCTTAGCATTTTAGAAGTGGGTATGATTGGTGATTGGTTATTTCACATCTCAAGTGATAAATTTGAGTTAGAACAGAACTAATGAGTTTATCTGAAAATGATCAATAAATGAGGAATGTATGCATGCACCACACATGCCCCTAGTAATTTCTTCCTATTTATCATCTGGACACTTCCATCATGGTCCAAGTGTCATGCAATCAAGTAATTCTGATTTTGAAATTGATTAAACCCAGCTAATAGCAACAAACCTCAAATTTCACACATGAAAAGTTTTAGTTTTTAAGTTGCTTTTGTACCTGTTTGTTATTATTCTAATATCAGTACCTATTTTATTGATTCTCTTAGATTCTGGATTAATGCTAAAAGAAAGTGAAAAAAAAGTCTCAATATCAAGAAAAATAATGTAACAGTGATCTCAAAAGGCACTAAATACAAATTAAAATGATTTAGCGGATTACTCAATAGCAGCTACTGTCCGACTCTGTGATCCCATAGATGGCAGCCCACCAGGCTCCCCCGTCCCTGGGATTCTCCGGGCAAGAACACTGGAGTGGGTTGCCATTTCCTTCTCCAGGGCATAAAAGTGAAAAGTGAAAGTGAAGTCACTCAGTCATGTCCGACCCTCAGCGACCCCATGGATTGCAGCCTTCTAGGCTCCTATGTCCATAGGATTTTCCAGGCAAGAGTACTGGAGTGGGGTGCCATTGCCTTCTCCGCTCAATGGCAGAGATGCTCTAAATAAGCCAAGGAGTATGAAGATTATTAAGAAATCATCTTAAGAAAAATGATGCTAACTCTCAGAGTCCTTTGGAGCAATGGATTCTTGTATTCTTACAAAATTTAAGCACTAATTACTACCTTCAAAACATTCACATTCAAATCTGGCCTATACAAAGTTGGAATGCATCATTGATAATCAATATATTTAAATAATCTACTAGGTGGACTAAATTTTGTGAAAACTTTAAAGTCTTTTTTGGTATCTTTGCATATTTTTAAAACTCAATATTTTAATATTGACTGCTAAATTGGAGCTCTTCTGTAGTGCTCTGTGGGGCCCTACATGGGAAATCTTAAAAAGAAAGGGACTAGCTTTGTGTTCGGAAACTTAAGATGGCGCCTAGCGGAAGAGATGGGGGCATGATCCATGTTGTTTGTCAAAGTGTTTGATTGGCTCTCTTGATTTCCATGCACGTAAACAGTGAGTGATCACCATAGACTCCTGTTATAATGAAGGTGCATGATTTGATCTTTAACGTGATTGGTGTAACTATGGAAAGTCCCTCCTAAAACTCTCCTGCTTGTCTATATAAGCTGGGAGCCTGTAACAATAAAGCGGAACTGCTCAGACAGAACCCCTGTCGTGTCTGATTGTCTCTCGCTGGCCGAGGGGCTGGGTTGGCGGACAGTAGACTCACCTTTCCTTGGGACCTCTCAGCTTTGCTGAGGGAAGTTCCACTGCCTCTCTCTTTCTGCGGAGCACCCCCCGCAGTGCTCCCTTTCTACTCCCTGTTTTGGCCTTCATGTATCTGCATATTCATAATTATTAATTTTGACTTTAATATAACATATATAGACTGTGCTTAGTCATGTCTGACTTTTTGTGACCCCATGGACTGGAGCCTGCCAAGCTCCTCTGTCCCTGGGTTTCTTCAGGTAAGAATACTGGAGTGGGTTGCCATTTCCTTTTCCAGGGGATCGTCCCAACCCAGGGATCGAACCCAGGTCTCCCACATTGCAGACAGATTTTTTACTGTCTGAGCCATCAGGGAAGCCCCATATATAGACTAGACAAAGATTAACATAAGCTTCTGTTACTGCAAAATCATCAGTTGTGAGGTAATAAATAAAGATGTAATATATTGTATTATAAAAATGTACTACTCTTTATAATAATAAATTCTATTTAAGGCACTTAAAATGCATCATTTTAATAACAAATTCGTATTATAAAAATATATTATCTTATAATAATGAATTCTATTTAAGAAACTTACATTTTGTAATATTTCTGACAGATTAATTATTAAATTACTTTTTAATACTACTGTGGAAGGGTGTTTTGATTATAGGCCAACTTCCCTTTCAATCTCTTTTGTCAATACAGAGTCAGTGACAGTTAATATATTTTTTCTCAGCCTACCTTATGAGTAGAAGTAATCATGTCACATATTTTTAAAAAGAAATATGCTTTTTCTTAAATTTCTTAATAAAAGAGACAGATCTTATTGCTTTATACTCTCCTTCCTTTTTCCTACCTTGATCTCAACATGCTGAATGGAGCTTCAGCAACCATTCTGTCTCTGTGAGGTTTGGCAATAAGATGTGCATGAATCGATGTACCAAGAATAGTAGAAAAGAAAAACTTTAAGTCCCTGGATCCCTGATGGCATCACTGAACAGCTGCATCTCAACTTGCTCTTCTATGCTTCTCGCAATGGGAGATAATTTTACATCTTTATTACTTAAGCCTTTCTTAGTTGACTTTTTTCAATGCTGCAGGTAAAATATTCCTAATACCACCAATTAATTATTTTTAAGTAGAGAAACATAGCTACTTATGAAATTTCTATTTACAAACTTCCTTTCACTTAAATGAAGCTATGTTTTAGAGAAAACAAGAAAACCATTCGTTAGTAGGTATGATAAGCGCTCATATGTGGCTATTTTAAAATGGGTCACAGAATGATTGATTTATCAAGGATATGCTTATTCTCTTTCTACTTCGTTTTGAGATATAGCATGTTTGATAAATGAAAAAGCATGAGTTATTTAAGATATTAGTCGGGAAGATACATTTTTTTCAAGGAAGGAAAAAAATTAGATTAATTAAAAAGAAACTTGGTGAGAAAACAATACTTTTCAAGGATACAGAATAAATAATTGAATAGTAGATATATTCTGAAGAACAAATGGTGAATTACAAAAGATTAGTAAAAAAAGGACCAGTTAAATTAAAACAATTCTTTGGGGTATGTGACTAGAGGTTTAGCAACAATATTGTGTCCCTATCAAATACAATTTAATTCAAGAATAAGGTTTGGAATTGGCTTGAGAATGTGGTGAAAATATTGCTGCTGGAAATTTGTTTTAAAACTTCCCAGGTGGCGCTAGTGATAAAGCACTTGCCTGACAATGCAGGAGATGCGTAAGACACAGGTTCAGTCCCTCGGTTGGGAAAATCCCCAGGAGTAAGAAATCGGAATCTACCCAATATTCTAGCCTAGAAAATTCCATGGGCAGAGGAGCCTGGTGGGCTATAGTCTCTGGAGTCACAAAGGGTTGGACATGACTAACTGAGAACTCTGAGAAGACTAAGATTGAACCACAAATTCAAAGCCTATTTTAATATTAAACTGTCAAAAATGGCAAATAAGGAAACTGCAAAATATTTTAATTCTCCCTTTAAATGCTAAAAGAGAGTAGACAAGCATTATTTATCCTTCTTTCACCCTACTTCGTGAAACATATATGCAATAACTGGACGTCTAATTGTTATTTTGTATCAAGAGAAAGTCACCTCAGAATGATCATAATGTGAGCTTGCAAGTTTAGGCACAGCTGATATAATTCTAGTGTTCTCTCTCTATCACTGTCACTCTTTCTCTGAACAGTGCTGAAATCTGTTTATTGTTTAAATGCATGGAAAAGAGTTTATAGTGGCTGTATTGCAACACACTGATCTGGACCAACCTCAGTTGTGGTGGATCTAGCCTCAGAAAGTACCTCATTACTGCTACTGTAACTTAACAAATTAAAAAAACAAAGATCATGGCGTCTGGTCCAGTCCCGTCATGGCAATTACATTGGGCAAAAATGGCAACAGTGGCAGATTTTACTTTCTTGGGCTCCAAAATCACTGGGGACAGAGTGCAGCCAGGAAATTAAGATACTTGCTCTTTGGAAGAAAATGTATGACAAACCTGGACAGTGTGTTAAAAAGCAGAGACATGACTTTTCCAACAAGGTCCCTATAGTCAAAGAGGTGGTTTTCCCAGTAGTCATGCATGGATGTGAGAGTTGGACTATGAAGAAGCCTGAACACCCAATAATTGATGCTTTTGAATTGTGGTGCTGGAGAAGATTCTCAAGAATCCCTTGGACTGCAAGGAAATCAAACTAGTCAATCCTAAAGGAGACCAACCCTGAATATTCATTGGAAGGACTGATGCTGAAGCTGAAGCTGCCACATTTTTGCCATCTGATGCGAAGAGGTGAATCATTGGAAAAGACCCTGATGCTGGGAAAGATTGAGGTCAGGAAGAGAAGGGGATGACAAAGAATGAAACGGTTGGAAGGTGTCACCCACTGACTCAATGGATATGAATTTGAGCAATCTACGGGAGATAGTGAAGGAGAGGGAAGCCTGGTGTGCTGCAATCCATGGGGTCACAAAGAGTTGGACACAACTTTGTGAGTAAACAACAATAACATTTGGTAGAATCACTGCTAATTAATGACTTACTGATATCTTACATTAATGTCTGTCAACTAAAGAGTAAGTAGTTAGAAATATCTGCCCCTAGTGAAAGCAGGTTAAAAGGCAAGGTGAATATGAAAATAGCTTTGCGTACACAGAAACAAGTTAAAGCTTTAACAGCATCTGCGATGTGTCTGGTACCAATAAGCTTGTTTCAAACTGCTGCAAATACACCTGTGTTAAAATTCTAAGCCTTATATGCCTGTTCGGTGAATGCTGGTTTTTGGTTTAGCCATCTAGAGGTGACCAACGGGGGTTGGAGGGAGAAGTAAACACCTCCTTGTAGATATCTGTGGTAAAGACCTAGTCAATAAACTTTATTTTCACTTTTGCCTAAACTTGTTGTTATAATTCAGATTTTAAATTAGGAAGAGGAGTCCTCTTAGTTATTTCAGAATCATTAAATTTTTATGTTCAGCAATCCCTCCCAAATCATGTTTACCTTGATAGAAAGCTTAGTAAACCTATGGCTCGGACAGTAAAGAATCTGCCTGCAATGCAGGAAACACGGTTCAGTCCCTGGGTTGGGAAGATTCCATGGAAAAGGAAATGCAATCCAGTCCAGTATTCTTGCCTGGAGAATTCCATGGAAAGAGAAGCCTAGAGGCTTACAGTCCACAGGATCACAAAGAGTCGGACACATCTGAGCAACTAAAACTTTCAAGAAGATTCAACACATGCTGTTTAGTCCAATATGTCTTTTTTGCATCCTTAAGAATTTAAATTTTTATATTTATGAACTGTAACTCACCTCTACTGATAATTAGAAAATGAGGAAAGATTGGAATCAAGACAAAATCAATAAAGCAAATAGCCAAATAGAATAAGACTTTTAGAAGTAGAGCCTTGGGATAAAGGTCACTGTGAGAGAAGATACACACTTATTCCCTTATGATATATGTAGGAAAAACTGAGATGTTTGAGAGAGCTTGACAGAATGTTTTGGCCTGAAGTAACTCAGCTATGACAACTGCTTTTTGTGATTGGGGAGGAGAGAAAGGACCTTAATCTGAAATAGAGTGAAGTCACTTTGTCTCTAGGACTATAATAGGACACAGGAAACATGGACTTCAGATTTTAAAGTCAGATAGTCATTAAATATTGATAAACATAGAAATGGGGGAAATATCGGCTATTATAAACACTATCTGCAACAAAACCAAAAATTTATATTTTGAAAGAGATGAAAAATCATCAAAGAAAGGTAAATTGAAATTGCTTAAACAATATTCATGAACATTAATGTAATATATATAAAGCAATATTTAGGGCTTCCCTGGTAGCTCAGACAGTAAAGAATTCACCATCAATGCAGGAGACCCAGGTTCATTCCCTGGGTTGGTAAGATCCCCTGGAGAAGGGAATGGCAACCCACTCCAGTATTCTTGCCTGGAGAATTTCATGAACAGAGGAGCCTGGTGGCCTACAGTCCACAGGATTGCAAAGAGTCAGACATGACCCAGCGACTAACACTTTCACTTTCAAATCAATATTTGGCAGTTGGTAGGCTCCACATCTGGTGAAGACAATGGCACCCCACATTCCAGTGCTCTTGCCTGGAAAATCCCATGGATGGAGGAGCTTGGTAGGCTGCAGTCCATGGGGTCACTGAGAGTTGGACATGACTGAGTGACTTCACTTTCACTTTTCACTTTCATGCATTGGAGAAGGAAATGGCAACCCACTCCAGTGTTCTTGCCTGGAGAATCCCAGGGACGGGAGAGCCTGGTGGGCTGCCGTCTATGGGGTCACACAGAGTTGGACATGACTGAAGTGACTTAACAGCAGCAGCAGCAGCAGCAGGCTCCACATGTTTTCTCACTTTTTATTTGTTCTTGTTTATGTGATTTTTAAAATTTATTTTTTAATTGGAGGCTAATCGTTTCACAATGTTGTGTTGATTTTTGCTGTATGATTTCTTTACTGTTCTATATTAGTGAATATAAACTTTCTATTTTAAACATTCATAGGTTTTCATAAGGATGTTAGAGATCTTTAATCTTCTAACCTTATTTTTCCTATAGGGTATTAAGTTCCTCATTCACAAATTCTCCTACTAAAAAAACTGTCAGAAACCCAGTTCCTATGGTTGAGAAAGAACAAATACTACCAACTTTGAAGTATCACATTTTCCTACGTGAAATATATCTATGTTAAAAATTAATTACTGACATATATTCTAATACATGTATCATGTTTTTTTTTTTTTGCCCTGGATTACCTGTTTCTTTAATTAATTCAGAAAGAGGAAAGCTGAAGGTGCTAAGGCTGACCTATGTATGACACTTCCATGGGAAGGTTTTAAAGTATATTCTCTTCAATAGCAAGAACTATTCTGCTTAAGTCTTCTAAGATCATTCTACTTAGGCTAGAACCTGTTTGCTTAATCAGTAGATAAAGTCTTAAGTGGCCTTTTAAAAAAAGCCAGATTTTGTTTGGGTGGAGAGGAGGGGTAAAAGAAGACAGAGCTTAATTAACCAGACTGACAGGCTCCATAGATCTCTCAAGTGTTTAAATTAAGGATTGCAAGTTCTTGAAACTTGACAAGGCAGGCAGGATTGTCACTGCTGCTGTCTGAAGCAGAGGTAAGTACAGATTAGGCTTGTCCTATCTCTATCATAAGCATTTTTCCAGGATCTAAGAACTTCACATTGTGGACAGACTTGAAGGTTTTCTTCAGT
>SJYV01021017.1:82301-89801 GCA_006410875.1 Neotragus pygmaeus | reverse complement strand
AGTGTAAAATAAAACGAACACTCATAAATCCACAATCGAGCATACAACTTAAGAGCTAAAACATGACTGTTACTTTCAAAGTTATCTGTGTGCTACTCAGATCCATCCTGTTGCTTCCCACCTCACCCCAGACAGTTAAATACTATCTTGGATTTTATAAATTTCGTTCCTTTGTGACATATGTATGTACCATTACATGTATTACCTAGTTTTGTTTAACTATATAAACATAGCATAATTAATATATAGTCTTTGGAGGCTTACCTATTTTCATCAACATGAAGTGAAGCATTATCACTCAGTTGTGTCTGACTCTTTGCGATCCCATGGACTGCAGCCTGCCAGGCTCCTCTGTCCTTGGGGTTCTCCAGACAAGAATACTGGAGTGGTTTGCCATTGTATTCTCCAGGAGATCTTCCTGACCCAGGGATTGAACACAGGTCTCCTGCACTGCAGGCTAATTCTTTACTGCTGAGCTGCCAGGGAAGCCCCTCATCTTCCTAAGATTCATTTACACTGTCTGCATAATCCATTAATGCATTTACTTTCACATGATGTAATATTTTTGTATGTGGATAAATTTTATTTATCCATTCCTTTGTTGATCACTTGGAAAATAATTTAGCATTATCCTAAAGCTGAATATGTACGTAATCCTATAAACCAGCAATTTCATTTCTGGGAAAAAAATTTCATACATATATGCTGGTAAATACATTAAAATATGTTTACAGTAGAGTGTTTATAAGAACTATATTCCTTAATTATATTGTTATTTATAATTAATGTGTAATATTACATACTATTGTTACAGCCAACAGGATCAATAGCATGAGTAAGAGGGTAAAGAAGGGTTGTAGAGATGCCCTGCAGATAAAAAGGATTATTAGTTCAATGATATATGAATTATTCAGCATTCAACATTCAATATATATTTTTGAGTACTCCCATGTATAAAGCACCATTTTATTTGCAGGAGATGTAACAGTGAATAAAATTGATGAAGTGGCTGTTATCATGGGACCTTCCTTCTTGCTGTGGAATATAGACATTAAACATATAAATTAATAACATGCTATTAGGTAGTGGTACTATAGATAAATACTGAGCAAAACAAAAGGATAGAGACTAATGGGGCTTCTAATTTTGATGGTATAGGCGAAGGGTACCTCTCTGAAGGGTTTGATTCTTGGGTTGGGAATATTCTCTGGAGGAGGAAATGGCAAGCCCCTTAGTATTCTTGCCTGGAAAATCCCATGGACAGAGGAGCCTGGCAGGTTACAGTCTGTGAGTTCACAAAGGGTTGGTTGAACATGACTGAGTGATAAGTATACACATATGTCTCTGAAGAAGTGCCTTTGAAGAGAAACGTCAATGAAGGCAGAAAAGAAGTCTTATGTATATCTTGAGAAAGAGTATTTTTGGGCAGAACTGCAAAGACCATTAAGTGGGAGTATTTTTATTGATTTAGAAAAGCAGTAGGCTGTTATTGCAGGTAAGAGAGAATTAGTAAGAGCAAGAAAGCTCAAATAATGTTGGAGAGTTAGGCCAAGGCCAGTTCACAAAGGCATTTATGTAATTTAGTTTAGGTGTCATTGTTGGACTTGGTTGGTTATTTATTTTAGGTATGAATGAAAGACAACCATTTGATGATTTCTTTTTAGGGGAGTTAGCTAAATAATATACTTGTTTGTAATACACATGTTTATAATAATATACATGTTTTAGGAGCATCATACTTGATGATAAAGGGAAAATTCCTGTGGCAGGGCAAGAGCAGAAGCAAGGATGCCTCTTGGATGGGAGTGATGGTTATTCGGAATGGAGAGGAAGTTGCCATAGGTTAGGTGCTACTAGTAGAGCCAGTAAGAAATGATCAGATATGTTTTCAAAGTGGAGGAGCCAAAAGGATTACTTGATAGATTGCTCATAAATATTTAAGAGAGAGAAGACAGGCAGGACTCCAGTGTTTCTGGCCTTTGTAACAAGTTAAAGATGATACCATGTAACGAGATGGAGGATGATGAAGTATGGGCAGGTTTCAGTTTTCTACAAATCAAATGTTTGGGTTTAGACATGCTATTTACAAGCTATTTAATAGATATCCACATGGAGTGAGCTGTCAGATAAATATTAGATAGCTTAGTCTGGAGTCAAGGTAGCACTCGCGACAGAGATTTACATTTATAATTGGAAGTTAATGATAAAATTTATATTTAAAGTAACAGAATTAGATGAGATCACCAGCAGATCAGCCCTGGTNGAGTGAGCTGTCAGATAAATATTAGATAGCTTAGTCTGGAGTCAAGGTAGCACTCGCGACAGAGATTTACATTTATAATTGGAAGTTAATGATAAAATTTATATTTAAAGTAACAGAATTAGATGAGATCACCAGCAGATCAGCCCTGGTTGTTGTTTGGAAGGAATGATGCTAAAGCTGAAACTCCAAAACTTTGGCCACCTCATGCGAAGAGTTGACTCATTGGAAAAGACTCTGATCCTGGGAAGGATTGAGGGCAGGAGGAAAAGGGGATGACAGAGGATGAGATGGCTGGGTTGCATCACCGACTCAATGGATATGAGTTTGAGTGAACTCCGGACAGGGAGCCCTGACGTGCTGCAATTCATGGGGTCACAAAGAGCCGGACACGACTGAGTGACTGAAATGAACTGAACTGAAGTGGTTAGTGTAGACAAAGAAGAAAAGAGGAATGAAGATGATGAAGATGAGCACTGTTATGGCTGATTAATTTCATTAAAGACCCCACAGTTGTTCCCTTCCCTCTACCTCTGTTCTTTGCCGTATAATTGGGCTACAGCATTCTGACACTGGACTCGCCCCTGAAACTTGCTATGGTCTACGGGATACCAACAGTTGTGATACAAGGGAAGGCTTGATAAAGTATTCATACATTTCTGCTGAGGGCTTACCTTCTACCCTTACCATGAGAAAACTCTTATCAAGGCCCTCTGGTCCCAGAAGAAAGATGAAAGACACAGGGTCAATCCAAGGGGCATGGGTGAGTCCAAGTGAGAACAGACTAGAGCAGCTAAACCCCGGAGACACATGAAATATGTTTTTATTGCAGACAGACTGAGTTTCAGGGTGATGCTTTATAAGCCTTATTGTAGCAATATATAACCAATACATTTGGGCTTCTCCAGTATTTAGAGGACTGACAAGGAGGAACATTCATGTAAGATACTGAAGAAAGCATCAGTGAAGAAAACTTGGACAAGTGTCCAGAAACCCAAGACACAAAAGCATTGCAAGAAGGGGGATGTGACCAACTATGCCAAATGGAATGAACATTCATGTAAGCTAAAGACTGAAAATTTATCATTATATTTGGCAAAAGAATGTCATTAATGCCTTTAATAAGAGTGATAGTAAGAAAAGCCTAATTTAAGTAAGTCCTAGGGAGAATGGTAGATAAGTAAATTGAGATAACTAAGATCAGTGATTTTGCTTTAAAGGCAGTGGAGTCAAGATAGGAAGAGAAGGTGAACAGAGTTCCAGTTTTGGTTTCTACATGAGTTGTATTACAGATTGTCCATATCTGAGTAAGAATCATCTAGTTCAAAGGAGAATAAAACAGATGATGCAGGAGAAAATAAGGATAATTAGGACAGCAAAGACCTTCGATAGGTAGGTTGGAATAAGATCTAGTGACCAAAATATGGACTTGTCCTTAGGAGAACTGGAAATCCATCTGTTCAGTTCAGTTCAGTTGCTCAGTCATATCCGACTCTTTGTGACCCCATGAACTGCAGCACACCAGGCCTCCTTGTCCATCACAAACTCCTGGAATCTACCCAAACCCATGTCCATCGAGTTGGTGATGCCATCCAACCATCTCATCCTCTGTCGTCCCCTACTCCTCCTGCCCTCAATCTTTCCCAGCATCATAGTTTTTTCAAATGAGTCAGCTCTTTGCATCAGGTGGCCAAAATACTGGAGTTTCNAAGAGGGAGGGGATATTTGTATACATATAGCTGATTCACACTGTTGTACAGCAGAAACTTAACACATTGTAAAGCAATTATATTCTAATAAATAATAAGATAATAAATAAACGTGATCCTCTTTACTTGTGGCAGTTTTCTTCCCACATTCTTAAATATCCTCTCAGTTTTGTATGCAGTCAGTGAAAGCATACAAGCTCAATTATTTTTCCCGGAAGTGCATTCCTGGAGCATCATGCTCTGTTTCCCTCTGCCTGGGTTGTTCTCCATGCTTGCTTATGGACCATGGAAATTTGGTGTTACACTCCTGTGGCACTTTCCTAATTCTCTGCATACATTGTCCTCATGTTTCTTTGTTTACTATCTGTTCCTTTAGATTCTTCCATAGAAATGTGTATAGGAGGTAAAATTTTGGTAATATTGCCTGTCTTAAAATGTCACTATTTTATCTAAACACTCAACAGATAGTTTGAATATAGGGTTCCAATAGAAAGTAATCTTCATTCAGAATGTTATAGAATATCTCCCTTGTTTTTCCAGGTGCAATGTTTTCATTTTAATTTTTCGTCTTTCATATTTTTTTTCCCTGAAAGGGAAGGATCTTCCTTCTACCTTCAATGTTATAAAACTCTATGATGATGCATATGGGTGAGGTTTTTTTTTTTTTTTTCCATTTATTGTATTTGGCACTTATTCTGGCAAATTAGATCCTTTGGTTCTGTGAATCTCTTTCATGTCTGGCTTAATATAAGATAGCTGGATCCTCATAGCTGCTTCTGTATTCAATTTGTCATGATATTACATATTGTGTAACCTCTGAAAAACTCCTCCATATACTCATGATAGTATGAAAGTGAATAAGGAAAATAAAGTCTTACTATTATTATGAAAATAATTTTGACCTTGCGGATCTCCTAAAGAGGCTATGGGGGAATCCCCTGGGGCTCCAGACTACACAGTTTAAGGACTGTTTGTATGCACACAGACACACAAACACATACACACACACATACTCTCTCTCTCTCCAAAAACTTATCTTGCTTTATTTATTATTTTTTTATAGATTTTCTTTTTCGGTTCTTGCTTGTTTTGTTGGAGTCTCCCTTTTTTATGTTAGAGATTTTCTTCAAGCATCTGATAACAGTTGACTGACAGTCCACATTTAAGAATGAAATCCTGATTAGATACTGTTTTGGGGGAAATAATCTTCAATTAGTGAGTTCCTCCAAGGGCAGAGGATATCAACCTTATTAAATGCAATGACTTTTTTTTTTAAATCACATACTTTAGAAATCTGTTTTTACTACCCTGAAATGAAAATAGTAGAATGTAACCTATCAACACATATGATTTTACCAATAACACTGCCATGCCATATTACTATAATGTAAAAAGAAACAGCAGAAAGTCACTCTAATAAAATACGTATTTCAGTCTGTAAACCATCAGGCATAGGTACTCTACACTTCACTGTGCACATAATGAGGTAGTCAGCTGTTTGCACATATTTGTAGAATCTCTAAAGGTGACAGCTATAAATACAGACTGATACAGCTGTCTTGATGTACATCACTGACATCTTAAGTACCATAAGCAGCACTGTTCTTTGCAATGTGATTTTAGGAAATGGTGAAGAACTCTTGGTTAAACTCCAAACCAAACAATGTGCTGGCTTGCTTCAATTTACAATGTCATCCCTGAAAACTTCAGCCTACATTAAGGCCATGCCAAAATGCCTGTCTCTATATGTAAAATATACAGACAAAAGAAGGTATCACTTATATGCAAAATGCAGTTGACTGTAGATTCACATGGTTTAAAACCTTTTTTTTTTTTTTGGCCTATGTGTTGTCTATTGTGTGATCAGAAAATCTTCAGAGATGTGGGATAATTCTTCACTGTGAGGGAGTTTTATATGTGAGATGTCTGAAATCTGAGTCTCCTACTCATTAAATGCCAGTAATATTCTCTCAATTTTTGCAGCAACCTACACATATCTAACCTAGCACTCCTCTAAGAAATCCTGCTCCAGGATGATCAGAACAAGAGTTCAAATTTTGTTTGGAGAACCTTAAAGCGTGGTTTATCATATCAGTTTCTTTTTAGTTTACAAATCAGCCCTTCACCCTCTCTAAGACTCATGTACCCAATCCTGAAACTCTGGTTCCAAGGCTTTGGAGAATGGGAGGTGAGGTTGGGCTGACTGTCTAGGTGGAGGGTAGTGCTTGAGGAGGCTAATGACAGAGAAATAGTCAAGATTTATCAAAATGCCCAAATGCTTTTAATAAAAACTCTCAGCCATTTCTCTGATTACAAACTGTTAGGGCTCTTGCTTTTTGTTACTTTTGTTGAAAACACTTAGTGCTTCCCAGTGATCTACAGGGAACATTGGTTTCCTTCCCCTCACTTTCCCTCCTGTAAGCACAAAAGTCTTAGCTTCCTCTGGTCTTCTTAGCACTTAGCTCTCTTCCACTTACTTTCATTTCCCAAAACTTTGTTGACCTCTCTCATCTGCTGTTGTCTTTCCCCTGGGTGTCCTTCTTGAAGTTTTAAAGATTTTTATTTATTTACACTTTTGGAAGGTAATTTAATGAAATAGCATTTAATCAACGATATTGATTTGGAAGTCCCTGTATTAATTTGTAATTAGAAAAATCAATATCATTAAGGTATGGCAGAGACTAAAGATTTATGAAAAGGAAACCCAAGAGATTTTTAAACTATTTCTTGGCATTCTCTAAACTTTAACATCACAAATCTGTCTGTATGGGCCACAGTCTTTAGTCTACTAGAAGTGCCTTTCTAATAGGGACAAGAAAATTTTGTACTGATACTAAGAAATTTTCCTTGTTTTCCTTGTTGTTTTTGTTACTTGTTTTTTTTTTTTTCCAGAAAATGTTTAACAAAATATATTCAAATATAATTGATATACAATATTATGTCCATTTCAGGTATCATAGATAGTAATTTGACATTTACATAATTTGCAGAATGATCACCATAAGTTTAGTAACCATTTGGGTCCAAACAGTTATTGTTAACCTTATCCCTTATGTTGTATGTTACTTGCCCATGGCGCCTTAGATATGCAGATGACATCACCCTTATGGCAGAAAGTAAAGACTAAAAAAAGCCTCTTGATGAAAGTGAAAGAGCAGAGTGAAAAAGTTGGCTTAAAGCTCAACATTCAGAAAATGAAGATCATGGCATCTGGTCCTATCACTTCATGGGAAATAGATGGGGAAACAGTGGAAACAGTGTCAGACTTTCTATTTTTGGGCTCCAAAATCACTGCAGATGGTGACTGCAGCCATGAAATTAAAAATGCCTACTCCTTGGAAGAAAAGTTATGACCAATATAGATAGCATATTGAAAAACAGAGACATTACTTTGCCAACAAACATCCGTCTGGTCAAGGCTATGGTTTTTCCTGTGGTCATGTATGGATGTGAGAGTTGGACTGTGAAGAAGGCAGAGCGCTGAAGAATTGATGCTTTTGAGCTGTGGTGTTGGAGAAGACTCTTGAGAGT
>SJYV01021017.1:0-78872 GCA_006410875.1 Neotragus pygmaeus | reverse complement strand
CAGAGACATTACTTTGCCAACAAACATCCGTCTGGTCAAGGCTATGGTTTTTCCTGTGGTCATGTATGGATGTGAGAGTTGGACTGTGAAGAAGGCAGAGCGCTGAAGAATTGATGCTTTTGAGCTGTGGTGTTGGAGAAGACTCTTGAGAGTCCCTTGGACTGCAAGGAGGTCCAACCTGTTCATCCTAAAGGAGATCAGCCCTGGGATTTCTTTGGAAGGAATAATGCTAAAGCTGAAACTCCAGTTCTTTGGCCACCTCATGTGAAAAGTTGACTCATTGGAAAAGACTCTGATGCTGGGAGGGATTAGGGGCAGGAGGAGAAGGGGACGACAGAGGACGAGATGACTGTATGGCATTACTGGCTCGATTGATATGAATTTGAGTGAACTCCGGGAGTTGGTGATGGACAGGGAGGCCTGGTGTGCTGAGATTCATGGGGTCACAAATAGTCGGACACGACTGAGCAAATGAACTGAACTGAACTTGAATAAAAATGGTGAGAGTGGGCATCCTTCCTGGTCTTAAAGGAAAAACTTTCAACTCTTCACCATTGAGTATGATGTTCTTGTGTGCTTGCCATACATATGGGTTTCCCTGGTAGCTCACCTGGTAGAGAATCTGTTTTCAGCAGAAGACCTTGGTTCAATCCCTGGATTGGGAAGATCCCCTGGTAAAAGGACAGGCTCCCACTCCAGTATTCTTGGGTTTCTCTGGTGGCTCAGATGGTGGAGAATCTACCTGCAATGCAGGAGACCTGGATTCGATCCCTGGGTTAGGAAGATCCACTGGAGAAGGGAATGGCTATCCATTCCAGTATTCTTTCCTGGAAAATTCTATGGACAGAGGAGCCTGGCAGGCTATATAGTTCATGAGGTCACAGAGTTGGGTACAACCGAGAAACTTTCACTTTATATATATATATATATACGTTGTGTTTACTATGTTGAGGTATGTTCCCTCTATACCCACTTTGTTGAGAATTATTTTAATAAATGGATGTTGAATTTGGTCAAAAGATTTTATACATCTATTGTACTGTATTCCCTGGTGGCTCAGATGGTAAAGCATCTGCCTACAATGTGGGAGACCTGGGTTTGATCCCTGGGTTGGGAAGATACTTTGGAGAAGGAAATAACAACCCACTCCAGTATTCTTGCCTGGAAAATGCCATGGATGGAAGAGCCTGGTAGGCTACAGTCCATGATGTTGCAAAGTTGGACACGACTGAGTGACTTCACTTTTATTGAACTGATCATCTGATTTTCATTTTTNTACTTTGGAGAAGGAAATAACAACCCACTCCAGTATTCTTGCCTGGAAAATGCCATGGATGGAAGAGCCTGGTAGGCTACAGTCCATGATGTTGCAAAGTTGGACACGACTGAGTGACTTCACTTTTATTGAACTGATCATCTGATTTTCATTTTTTAGTCTATTAATCTAATTAATACATTGATTGATTCACAGATATCGAACCAATCTTGCATGCTCCAGATAATTTCTACTTGATCAAAGTGTATGATCCTTTTAATGTATTTTTGAATTTGATTTGCTAATATTTTATTGAGGATTTTTGCATCTATAGTCATCAATTATATTGGCCTATACTTTTCTGTTTTTTGTGGTTTCTTATTCTGGTTTTGATATCAGGGTGCTGTTGGCCTTGTAGAGTGAATTTTGGAAAGTTCCCATGCCTTCAATTTTTGGAACAGTTTGAGAAAGATAGGTGTTAGTTCTTCATTAAATCTTTTGCAGAATTTACCTGTGAATCTGGTTTTGGATCTTGTTGGATTTTTAAAAAATTATTAATTCATTTTTATTACTGGTAATTGATCTATTCATATTTTCTATTCCTTCCTGATTCAGTCTTGGGAAATTGTACATTTATAACAATTTTTTAATTTGCCAAGTTGTTAATTTTATTGGTATATAGTTGTTCATACCAATCTCTTATTATCCTTTGTATTTCTGTGATGTTAGTTGTAAGTTTTTTCTTTACTTCTGATTTTATTTATTTGGGCACTTTCTGTCTCTTTTTTAAACTGGCTAAAGTTTTATCCATTTTGTTTATCTTTTCAAAGAGTCAACTCTTAGTTTTATTAATGTCTTTATTGTTTTTTAGTCTCTGTTTCATTTGTTTCCACTCTGATCTTTATTATATCTTTCTTTTTATTAACCTTGTATTTTGTTTGTTCTTTTTTTTTTAATGGCTTTTAGATATAAGTTGGACTTTTTTACCTGAGATATTTTGGGTTTGTTTGTCCTCTCTTTTCTCCTTCTGGGATCCCCTTAATGCAAATGATAGTATGCTTGGTGTTGTCCCAAAAGTTTTTCAAAATTGTCCTCATTATTTAAAATTCTCTTTTCTGTTTAGCCTGGGTGATTTACACTACTCTGTATACCAGAGCATTTATTTATTCCTTTGTATCATTTAATTTACTGTTGATTCATCCCATTGTATTTTTAAATTTTAGATATTGTATTCTTCAGCTCCATTTGGTCCTTCATATTTTCTCTTTGTTAAAATTTTCACCATATTCATCCATTCTTTTCTCAGTTTGATCATCTTTCTGATTGTGACCTTGAATTCTTTTTCAGGCTTGCTTATCTCCACTTCAGTTAGTTATTTTACTGAATTTGAGTCTTGTTCCTTTGTCAGGTCTGACCCAGACTTCTTTCAAACTACTGCCCTGCACAGGGACTTGAAGTATGTGAGATTTTGCATGTGCCCTTTAAGAACGAAGTTTCAGTTTCTTATAGCCCTCCAGCTCTCCTGAACAGAAGTCCCACTGGTTTGTCAATTCAGATGTTCTGGGAGTTTGTCTTCCTGGTGCAGGCTCCCTGGGCTGGGGAACCCATGTGGGGCTTGGATGATTATAACATTTCTCTCACTTGTGGTCCAACATGGGTGTGTGGGTCCTGACTGTATTATAACGTTTTCACATCTCCTACCCATTTCGTTATGACTTTAGTTGTGGAAAATCTTTTCTGCTAGTCTTAATGTCATACTCACAGATAGTTGCTCTGTAGATAGTTGCAATTTTGGTATCTATAGGAGGTGGTGAGTTCAGGGTCGTCCTATTCCACCATCTTGGCCACTTTCTAAAGACTGGTTTTGAACTTAGTTCCTATATATTTCCTGAATCAAGATATTTTGGGGAATTCACTGGTGGTCCAGTGATCAGGACTCAGCTTTTTCACTACCAGGGCTTCCCTGGTGGCTCAGAGGGTAAAGCATCTGCCTGCAGTGCAGGAGACCAGGGCCCAGATTTGATCCCTGGTCAGGGAAATGAGATCCCACAAGTCATGCAGTGCAAAAAAGAAAAGAAAAGAAAAGAACACACACACACACACACACACACACACACACACATTAAATCAAGGTATTTTGAAATGGAGTGTTTCTCTGACACTTTTATAAACTTTTAATTTTTTTTCATACATTTTGCAAACTGCAGGGAATTCTACCTTCAGAATAGGAGGTAAATTAAATATATCAATAAAAATAATAAATAGGTAAAATTCTGAAGTAGTATGCAGCATTAAAAGTCACATAAATAGAATTATTTAAAATAAAAATAAAATCATTCTTATTTTTATATTTATTTAATTTAAAAAATATGATTATTGTACTGTGCTGTGCTAAGATGTTTCTGTCATTTCCAGTTTTCTGCTACTCAGTGGACCATAGCCTGCCAGGCTCCTCCATCCATGGGATTCTATAAGCAAGAATATTGGAGTGGGTTGCCATTTCCTTCTCCAGGGGATCTTCCTGACCCAGGAATCGAACCCATTTCTCTTATATCTCCAGAACTGACAGGCAAGTATTTTTTTTTTTTTTACCACTAGCGCCTGGGAAGCCCAATATGATTACTAATTGTACATAAATGAGGATACAATTAATACTATTGATAACTGGAAATGTTCTCTTCTGAATGCCTTGTTTTCTGTTATCTCCCTTAGACTTTCTAATCATATTCACATGTTAGGGCTGAAGCAACAATTAG
The DNA here is from genome assembly GCA_006410875.1 of Neotragus pygmaeus. NCBI lineage: Eukaryota > Metazoa > Chordata > Mammalia > Artiodactyla > Bovidae > Neotragus > Neotragus pygmaeus. Next base: position 74,861 of record SJYV01021017.1, on the reverse strand, counting down.
TCTGATCTCACCAGCATCGCCTCCTTCTTCAGGCTCAATCTTTGGTTCATTCCATCTCTGATAACTGTTCCCCACTTCCGGTCCTCTGGACATTTTTGTAAATCAGTGGGAAGGTAAGAATCTTTTAATACTCTACATGGCTAATAAAAAATAGACATGGTATTTTTACACATACAGTATACCACACCACCTTCCAAAACATCCAGTCAAATTTAAGAGAAAATAAAGTGGAGACAAAAACCTGCTGACCTTGAAACTAGTAGAATCATGGGGTAGTACAAATGTTCTTCCAGTTACTGGGAGATTTTTGGCAAAAGAGATATTATGACTTTACTTCTCTACTTGATCTAGAAGGAAATATAGTATAAAATTATACACAAACTTTATACTCATAAATCTTTATCTAAAATCAAGAAAATGTGTTTGCTTTATGGGGTACTTCATTAGAGCAATAATGTACCTTGCTGTTTTATAGTATATTATTTATCTGTGTAATCCCAATACAGCCTAGAGTAACATTTCAAATATTAGTTCAAAAAGTTATTTGACTTGTATTATGTCAAAAAATGAAGAATGTAATGCTTTTTAATCAAATCGACTACCATTATAAACAAAAGAAAATGGAAGTGCTTGAATTGAATGAATGTTTTTGAATTAAGTGACTTTAACTTTTGCAGGTATAAATCCATATTTCTGTAATATTCTTTTTAATTTTTTACTTGAATCATGTGGTTAAAATCATGTAACTACACCTTTCTATCTTGTACCCTGCCTAAGACGGTAGAAATAAGTTTTATATCTAGAAAAAGAAATGGTAAGTTTTAAGCAACGTCTGATGAGTTTTTCTTACATTTACCCTCAATTTAAGTATCTTCTCTGGTTACACTGTGAAAATCATTGCTGAATATCAGAATATTTTGTCAATGGCTATTTTCTCCATAGGAAGTCTCTCCAAGAAAACCAACAGAAGAAATAGCATATAGCAAAGTGATTTCACAGGTGAGGAAAGAGCTGAGAAGCCCAGTGGGAAATGGTAAGACAATTCACAGATTAGGGACAGAAGGAACCTACTAGTAGGTCAAAAGGAGAATGTGTTGTCACAGCTTAGGGACCACTTTCACCTACAAATGCTCCATCAGTGGGAATATCTAGTAAGAGTAGAAGTTGCTAAAGAAGTGCAGCTGCTGCCAGAAATAACACGGTAGGCAGAGAGAAATGAGAAAATCTTTGCCTTTCCTTTCCTTCCAGTTACCAATATCCTGCCAAGGACACCCATTGGCTGAACTAGAACCCAGTTAATGTGGACTCCCAGGAAATAACATTCAAAAAACTAAGATCATGGCATCCGGTCACATTACTTCAAGGCAAGTAGGTGGGGAAACAATGGAAACAGTGACAGACTTTATTTTCTTGGGCTCCAGAATCATTGCNACTAGAACCCAGTTAATGTGGACTCCCAGGAAATAACATTCAAAAAACTAAGATCATGGCATCCGGTCACATTACTTCAAGGCAAGTAGGTGGGGAAACAATGGAAACAGTGACAGACTTTATTTTCTTGGGCTCCAGAATCATTGCCAATGGTGACTGCAGCCATGAAATTAAAAGATACTTACTCCTTGGAAGAAAAGCTATGACCAACCTAGATAGCATATTAAAAAGCAGAGATATCATTTTGCCAATGAAGGTCCATTTAGTCAAAGCTATAGTTTTCCAGTAGTCACGTATGGATGTGACAGTTGGACCATAAAGAAAGCTGAAGAATTGATGCTTTTGAACTGTGGAGTTGACTCTTGCGAATCCCTTGGACTGCAAGGAGATCCAACCAGTCCATCCTAAAGGAGATCAATCCTGAATATTCATTGGAAGGGCTGATGCTGGAGCTGAAGCTCCAATACTTTGGCCACTTGATGTGGAAAGCCAACTGATTGGAAAAGACCTTGATGCTGGGAAATACTGAAGGCAGGAGGAGAAGGGGACAACAGAGAATGAGAAGGTTGGATGGCACCACTGACTCAATGGACATGAATTTGAGCAAACTCTGGGACTTGGTGAAGGGCAAGGAAGCCTGGCATGCTGCAGTTCATTGGATCACAAAGAGTTGGACACAGCTGAGCAACTGAACAACAAGCCTTTTTGTGAGAGGGTGAGAAATGGATCCTATTGGGAAAAATCCCAGGCCCAGCACTAGTCAGCCATTCTTCCTGGTACTCAGCATCTATTTTCACCTCTATGCATGCATGCCTGGTAAGTCCCTTCAGTTGTATCCAACTCTTTTTGACCCCATGAACTGTAGCCAACAGGCTTCTCTGTCCATCAGATTTCCTAGGCAAGAATACTGGAGTGGATTGCCATGCCTTCCTCCAGGGGAATTTCCTGATCCAGGGATCGAACCCATGTCCCTTATGTCTCCTGCATTGGCAGGTGAGTTCTTTACCAGTCATGCTGAATTTAAATCTCAGAAAAGTTTATAATTTGGCATGAATTTAAAAATGAAGCAACTTTGTGCCATAAATAGAAGTATACTACCAATCTCTCCTAAACAAAAGACCTCTCCACATCTGCCCTTTGACATTCTGATTTCATTTTTTTTTTTTTTCCAATATACACCTACTGTTCAATTCAGTCCCAGTGCTTCCTTTAGTTGTAGCAAGTGGGGGCCACTCTCCAGCTGGAGGGCATGGACATCTCACTGCTATGACTTTTCTTACTGTGGAGCATGGGCTTTAGGTGTGCATGTGTTAGTAGCTGCACATAGGCTCAGTAGTTGTGGTTCCCGAGTTCTAGAGCATAGGCTCAACAGTTGTGGTGCATGGGCCCAGCTGCTCAGCAGATGTGGAATCCTCCTGGATCAGGGATCAAACCTGTGTCTTCTGCATTGACAGATCCTTTACCACTGAGCCACCAGGGAAGCCCCTCTCATCTTAATCTTGATGAAGAGCTCAAGTCACTAAATGTCTCATGATTAATCCTTAAAAAAGCCCACTAGAACATTGGGGTACATGTGTCTCTTTCAATTCTGGTTTCCTCGGTGTGTATACTATCATGTAAGAAACAAGGAGCCAGTCTATGTTAGATGCAGGATGCAGGATACTTGGGGTTGGTGCACGGGGATGATCCAGAGAGACGTTGTGGGGTGGCAGGTGGGAGGGGGATTCAGGATTGGGAGCTCGTGTACACCTGTGGTGGATTCATGTCGATGTATGGCAAAGCCAATAGAGTATTGTAAAGTTAAATAAAGTAAAAAAAAAAAAAAAGCCCACTAGAGGCCAGACGCTGCTTCAAAAAGAGAGGGCATTTATAATCAAAGGAAATTATAACTTTACTCCAGTATCTTAGCATTATGGTTTTTCTTTTGGGGCCTTCCAGATGCTCCTTATAAGTTTTTATTTGTTTCCAGCATTTTGAGCATCATTAATATCTGCTAGATCATAAAAATGGAATAGTAAGGCAGCTTGACCCTGTTGGAGAGAATTTTCTACTCTGGGCTCAATTTCAAAGCAGAAATTATATGGCTTATTCCACAAATCGATTAGAGGAACACAAAAATGTGTGATATGCATCGTTAATAACCAGCAAAACATCATACTCTATTTCTCTTTGATCAAGTACATTTGAAACCCTCATTCTTTCATGAACAATATTTACCACCCTGGATACTGAGTTATGGTAGATTCCATCAGCCTTCCCAATTCTTTATCTCTGTCAGTAGACTTGTCCTTTGACATCGACTTTGCAGTTTTTGCAACTAAATACAGAGTGTACTTCTAAAGGAAGTTTCTATTTCCTTACTCTTCTAGAAATGTTCATCCTGCAGCTACTCCACAGTAAAGTCTAGTGCTGAAGAGGATCACATAAATGACTCCATTCATGAGGGCTAAACAAGTGTCAGTTTCTAGTTAGGTATCCTTCCATCTTTAGTTTTACCTTTATATCACAGAACTACATTCAAATATTTTGAGCAGGTAACTAACACTAATTTAGAAGTCATGATGCTATTTCAATTTTTAAATCTGATTAACAGAAAGAAAAGAGCAACAGAGTTTATTAAATTAATTACATTAATTTTAAATAAAAATTTAAACAAATTAAAAATCAGTAAGGACTGGTTGGTATTACTAGCTAGAAAATTTATCTAGATGACTTTGTAATGACCACCTTGATTTCTTCTTCTTTTTTGTAATTAAAATTACAGTCTCTTGAGTTACTCTACTGATTCTTCAGTTATCTTATATAGCAAAAAAGCATACATGCAGAATTTTCATTCATTCATTCATATTTTAAAAGATCATACTTTTTGAATGCCTATCACAATCTAGATACTCCTCTAAATGCTAGGAATATAAAGGTATATTCTAGGGTCAAGAAGTAGAAAATAAATGAGTAAGTCTATAATGTTTGTTGTTTGATTGCTAAGTTGTGTCCAACCCTTTGTGACTCCATAACTGCAGCACACCAGGCTTCTCTGTCCTCTCTCTACCAGAGTTTATTTAAACTCATGACTGTTGAGTTGATGATGTCATCCAACCATCTCATCCTTTGTTGCCCCCTTCTCCTCTTGCCTTCAATCCTTTCCAGCATCAAGGTCTTTTCCAATGAGCTGGTTCTTCACATCAGGAGGCCAAAGTATCACAGCTTCAGCATTGGTCCTTCCAACAAATATTCAGGGTTGATTTCGTTTAGGACTGACTGATTTGATCTTGCAATCCAAGGAACTCTCAAGAGTCTTATTCAGCACCACAATTCGAAACCATCAGTTCTTAGGCACTCAGCCTTCTCTATGGTCCAACTCTCTCATCTACACATGACTACTGGAAAAACCATAGCTTTGACTATACAGACCTTTGTCAGCAAAGAGATGTCTCTGCTTTTCAATAAGCTATCTAGATTTGTCATAGCATTCATTTCAAAGAGGAAGTACCTTTTGATTTCATGGCTGCAGTCACCTTCCACAGTGATTTTGGAGTCCAAGATAATAAAATCTGTCACTACTTCCACTCTTTCCTCTTCTACTTGCCATGAAGTAGACTTGCCATGGGACTATCTGTGTATATGATAGACCATATATCTATAGCATATTATATATATATGGTCTATATCTGTAATGCATTATTATAATATATTAATACTAATGTCTGTACTATTACAAGTGATGAAATGATATAAATATGCTGTGGACGTCTCAAAGGAGGTGGCTTAAATATAAACCCACTGGATATGAAGAAGTGTGGAAGGGAATCAGAAAGAACAGTAAAATAAATTTTTATCCTTTAGTGTTTTAATCTTGGATAATTTTATCAACTTAAGTGCACTCTAGTAGACCAAAAGAATATGCCAGCATCACTAGGGCATTACTCTCCTGTAATATGAAAGAACCAGGAAAACCAAGAGCTTTCACAGCCATTCATGTTACTTGCTATGATGTTGATTACAAAGAAAGTTGTAGTTTATCTTATTTCTTTTTTTAATATAAATTTATTTATTTTAATTGGAGGTTAATTACTTTACAATATTGTATTGGTTTTGCCATACATCTACATGATTTCTTAAGTATATACTAGGTATTTAAAACATGTTATCAAGCTCAATACATAATTCTTTTTTTCAACACATAATTATTGAATTATTCTGTGTCAAAAAGTGGGCAAGACTGACTAGAGGACAGAGAGATTGAGACTCAAACCCTAAGATCAAGAAAATTACAAAATGATCAGAGAGGCTAACGTATGTATACAAATAATCGAGAAAAAGGTATATATAGAGATACACATACAGAGAGAGAGAAATACAAATGCTGTGGAAATTTAAAAGAGAAAATAATCATATCAAAAATAATGATAGCAATAATTGTGTTCATAATGTGTGCTCAGTCACTCAGTCATGTCTGATTCTTTGAAGCACCACATCAGGTTCCTCTGCCCATGGAATTTCCCTGGCAAGATTACTGGAGTGGGTTGCCATTCCCTTCTCTACTGGATCTTTCTGACCCAGGGATCAAACCCATGTTTCTTAAGTCTCCTGCACTGGTAGGCAGATTCTTTACCACTAGCACCACCTTGTACTAATAAAGGCACCATCTATTATTCTATCTATTATTATGTACCAAGTACTTTACTTGGGTCAGGGTCCACTATACATCTTCCTGGGGGGTCTGGGCTTTCTGGGCTCTGCAGCAGAATTCTTCACATAATTTGAAGAGCTCTGACAAGATGAACATGGACGAGGCCAATCTGGTTAAAAGCAATAAATCTGCCAACAGACAGAAAGAGAAAAAGTTCAGAGAATGCATAGCATATCCTCTGGTCCCCAGCCCCTCGATGCCCAGTGCTGGCACAGTTCCCAGCGTGGCCTCAGAGCTCTGTCCTCTAGTTTGGGGCAATTGCAGATAGAGGTGAGCGGCCAGGACCCAGGAGTTGAGGGCCAGACTGTCCACACCCCCCGAGGGGGCATAGATCTTCCCAACTTGGGATCCAGAACACTGCAGAGCCAGCTCCACTAGGACCTACTGGTCTGTGCAGGCAGCTCAGAGCTGGGCTTCCCTTGGTGGTTCAGTGGTAAAGAATCTGCCTGCAATGCAGGACACATGGGTTCGATCCCTAGGCTAGGAAGATCTCCTGGAAAAGGAAATGGCAACCCACTCCATGACAGTCCTTGGGGTCACAAGAGTGAGACATTGACTGAGTGACTAAACAACAACAACAATCTCCAAGTCCCAAGTCAGCAAAATTTCTCGTACTTTTGTATAATGTATAGTATTAAAAACATTGCAACTATTTTTTCCTGTTACATAAATTATAATTTACTTGTGAAAACAGAATGTTATAAGCCAATCTTAGACATAGACTACCAACTCCATGTGTTCTCTGATGAAAGAAACATTGCCACTAGGGAAATGGCAAAAAGCATCTTTCACCTATTTTTTTATATTTGTGTTTCGTAGGCTTCTACTTACCAACAGATCCTACAGCTATTTTGTTAGATTTTGCATAAGTATTTTGCTTTCTGATGTTATTGTAAACACTATTGTTTTTTAAACTTTTTATTTTATATTGGACTATAGCTGACTAACTATGTTGTGATAGTTTCAGGTGGACAGGATTATCCAAGGGTACAGTTATCTGTTGGTATTTTCCTATTTGGGGGCTTCCCAGGTGGCTCAGCAGAGAAGGCGATGGCACCCCACTCCAGTACTCTTGCCTGGAGAATCCCATGGATGGAGGAGCCTGGTAGGCTGCAGTCCATGGGGTCGCTAAGAGTCAGACATGACTGAGTGACTTTCCTTTCACTTTTCACTTTCACGCATTGGAGAAGGAAATGGCAACTCACTCCAGTGTTCTTGCCGGGAGAATCCCAGGGACGAAGGAGCCTGATGGGCTGCCATCTATGGGGTCACACAGAGTCAGACACAACTGAATTGACTAAGTAGCAGCAGCAGCAGGTGGCTCAGTGGTAAAGAATCATGCAAATGCAGGAGATGCAGGAGACATGGGTTTAATCCCTGGACCAGGAAAATTCCCCAGAGAGGGAAATAGCAACTCACTCCAGTATTCTTGCTTGAAAAATCCCATGGACTAAGGGGCCTGGCAGGGTAGTTATTTTACAAGTCACCTAAACTCTAGAGAATTTGTGACTTCACTCACTTTCAAGTGGCACAGTGAAAACATAAACTTGAGTCTGTCTGAAATCAGAACAAAGCTTTATGCTTAGGAAGGTAATTTTTAAAAGCCTTATATTTAATATGAAATATAACAAAAGAGAAAAAAACAATTATAGAGAGAAGGAGAAAATCAAGGAGTAAGAGATGAAAAAGCATGAGGAGAAACTATGAGTCATAAAATATCTTTGTTTGGTTTGATCAAAGCAAGAAAGTCATAGAAAACATCAAGAAACTTTACAGAATGTTACTTTTAAGCTTAATTTTAGAGGCTTTCTGGGAGCCACTGAAAAATTTTGAAGTACAGTATTGATAAAACAAGTAATTTCTTTTTGTGGAAATGTAACGTGTATAGGATAGATTAGTGAAAGCAGACACTAGAGGCAATATAATTGATAACAAATGCCATAGTGAGCAGAACAGTATTCTTTTCTGACATAAAATTAGGGAATTTTGTTTTGGTTCTGGGGATAATTAGTAATAAGTGGCTGCCAACATCTTTGAGTTGATTTTGTAACATGATTTTACTCAAAGCACATTGAAATGATTTTCCAGGTTGATCCAAAGCTTGAATTTAGATAGATCCATTAGGTTAACTGGAGAAGGAAATGGCTGGAGAAAGCAATGGCACCCCATTCCAGTACTCTCGCCTGGAAAATCCCATGGACGGAGGAACCTGGTGGGCTGCAGTCCATGGGGTCGCTAAGAGTCGGACACGACTGAGCGACTTCACTTTCACTTTTCACTTTCATGGATTGGAGAAGGAAATGGCAACCCACTCCAGTGTTCTTGCCTGGAGAATCCCAGGGACGAGGGAGCCTGGTGGGCTGCCGTCTATGGGGTCGCACAGAGTCGGACATGACTGAAATGACTTAGCTTTAGGTTAACTGCTAGGTGAAATTATTCTAGTATTTTCTTATCCAAGGCGTAAACTATTAAGTAGTCCAGAATAACTACTCCTTATCTTACATAATATTTAAGATACTGCTCAATTATTGCCTTTCCCAGCCCTCTTTTTTTTCATTCCTTTTGCATATCAGAGAACTTTTTTTTACTTTATTTCCTTTTTTAAAAACTTTTTTTTTACCTATTCCTGTTATTAATAATAATTTTATAAGTCTTAACTCTGATGGGATTTGTCATCTTGCAAGAAAATCCAGTCATTTGAAAAAATATATATATTACTATTAGATAACATTCTTCAGTTTTGGGACCAGTCTCAGAGGTTACAATATCAACATATCCATTCTGATCAACAAATTTATTGAATGTTGTGTTGCTATTGTTCAGTCACCCAGTCGTGTCTGATGCTTTGTGACCCCAGGGACTGTAGCATGCCAGGCCTCTCTGTCCCTCATCATCTCCCAAAGTTTGCCAAGTTTATATCCATTGTATTGATGATGCCTTCCAGCTAGCTCATCCTCTGATGTCCTCTTTTCCTTCTGCCCTCAATCTTTCCCAGCATGAGTGACTTTTTCCAGTGCATCAGCTGTTCACATCAGATGAGCAAAATACTGGAGTTTCAGCTACAGCATTAGTCCTTCCCAGTGTTCAAGGTTGATTTCCCTTAAGAGTGACTTGTTTGATGTCCTTGCTGTCCAAAGGACTCTCAGGAGTCTTCTCCAGCACCATAGTTTTAAGGCGTCTATTTATTGTCAATTACAGTGGAGAACAAAGGTAAATAAGAAAACTCTAAGGCAAAGAGTTATTTAGAAAAGAGACAAACACATAAATTATTGTAATATGCCATAAATATTATGATAAGAAATGAAGAAAATGTTGAGAAAATGTAGGCATGCGAATGTCAAATTCTCCGAGGAGATGCCAGCAAAGACTTCACGAAAGATGATCTTATCTTAAATATGAGGGTAAATTCATGAAGCAGAAAGGTAGGGTAGGACACACACAGAGGAAATAAGATTTACAAATAGGTAAAGATCTGGAACAGAAAAAATTTATGGAGAATTTGGGAAATGGTGAAAAGTTTGGTGTGAATCAGGCATATAAGATTGTGAATTACCCATAAAAGATTATGATGTTTTACATAGAAGTTTTTAATTTAAAAGTGAATAGATTAATTTTAAGTCTATTTTGTTGGTCTTTTAAAATCTGGTTTCTAGTTTAACTCACTGTGGGCTTGCCCTATGGTCCAGTATATGGTCAGTTTTGGTAAATGTTTCATGCTTGCATAAAAAGACCATGCATTCTGCCATTTTGGGTTATGTTCATCTCTTTAAGTTCAATGGTGTTTTGGATTTTTAACATTTTTTAAAAAATTGAGGTAAAAGCCACATAACACACAATTGACAATTTTACAGTGTATATTCAATTGCATTTAGTGAATTCACAATGTTGTGCAATTATCCCCTCTTTCTAGTTTCAAAACTTTTCATTACTCCAGAGGAACACCTTGTATTCATTAAGTAGTTACTCCCCATTACAAACTCCACCCTTTAATGGTAACCACTAACCTGCTTTCTGTTTCCATGAACTTGCCTATTCTGGATATTTCATACAAATGGAATCATATAAAATGTGATCTTTTATATCTGGTTTCTTTTACTTGGCATAATGTTTTAAAGGTTCACCCAAATGAATATCAGTAGCAGCATTTTATTCCTTTGTATAATGAATAATATTCTATTTTATACATATACTGCAAATTTATCCCCTTGTCCACTGATGGTTATTTTGATCATTTTCATATTTTGGTTACTATAAATAATTTTATCCAAAATGTATGTGTAAAGTGTTGAAGAAATATGTAATTTCAATTAGAAAATTTTTTTTAAAGGAATGAAACAAACTCTGGAGGTGAATAGTACCGTAGTGGAATAATTCACTAGCAGAGTTCAGTGGCAGATTTGAGCAGGAAATAGAAAGAATCAGTGAGTATAAAGATAAGATCATTGTATTGGTCCAGTATGAGGATCAGAAAGAAAAAAGAATAAATAAAAATGAACAGAGCCTGAGGGACCTATGAGATACTCTCTCATGTACTAACATATGCATAATGGGAGTTCCAGAAGAAGAGATAGAAAGCAGCCAAAATAGTTGTTCATAATTAATGGCCCCAACTTTTATAAAAAATTATACATCCAAGAAACTCAATGAACTTCACACAGGATAAACTCAACGAGACCTGTGCTGCAACACATTATAGTCAAGTGTGGAATGCTAAAGATAAAAGAAAATCAAGAAAGCATCAAGGAAAAAGTGACGAATATTACACAAGGGATCCTCAATAAGATTGGTGGTGATTTAGTCATCAAGTCATGTCCAACTCTTTGTGACCTCATGGACTGTAGCCTGCCATGTTCCTCTGTCCATGGGATTTCCCAGGCAGGAATACTAGAGTGGATTGCCATTCCTTTCTCCAGAAGATCTTCCAGACCCAGGGATTGAATCTACATCTTCTGCATTGTCAAGTGGGTTCTTTACCACTGAGCCTCACGTGAAGCCTCAATTAAATTAATAAGTAATTTTTCATCAGCAAACATGGAGGTCAGAAGGCAGTGGGCTGAAAAAAAAAAAAAAAAAAAAAACACCTGTCAACCAATAAATAACTCTATCTACAAAACTGTCCTTCAGGAATGAGGGAGAAATTAAGACATTTCCAGAATTAACAAAACCTGAAAATGTTTGTTACTAATAGACTTGCCTTACAAGAAGTGTGCAGGCAGTGCATTAGACTAAAAGGAAAGGACCCTAGAAAGTATGCTGAAACCATATGAGAAAATGAAGGACATTGGGAAAACTAATTGTACAGGTAAATATGAAAGTTAGTATTATTGCATTTTGGTTTGTAACTTATTTTTAATAACATAATTACATAAAATAACAATTATAACCATATATTAGCAGGTACACTATGTATAAAGATGTAATCTGTGACACTGGTAATATAAAGGGGGAAGAAATAGACTTTAAGTCTACTAAAAATGCTACAGTAATCAAGACATTCTGGTACTAGCATAACAAGAGACATATAGACCAATGGAATAAAATTGGAAGTCCAGAAATATGCCTTCATGTACACAGTTAATTACTTTCAACAAAGATATCATGATCATTCAATGCAGAAAGAAGAGCCTTCTCTACAAATGATACAGGAAAGATGGATATCTACATGAAATGAATGAAATTAGACACATCCCTTATGCCATACACAAAAATTAAATCAAAATTGATAAAAGAATTAAATTTAAGGGTTAAAATGATGAAACTAAAGGAAACTAAACTAAAGAAACTAAAGAAAACATAAAGGCAACTTTTACAGATAGATATCTACATGAAATGAATGAAATTAGACCCATCCCTTATGCCATACACAAAAAGTAATTCAAAATTGATAAAATACTTAAATTTAAGGGCTAAAATGATGAAACTAAAGGAAACTAAACTAAAGAAAACATTAAGGCAGGAGGGCGGTCCTAAGATGGCAGAGGAATAGGATGGGGAGACCACTTTCTCCCCCACTAATTCATCAAAAGAACATTTCAACGCTGAGTAAATTCCACAGAAAAACTTCTGAATGCTGGCAGAGGACATCAGGCAACCAGCAAAGCAGATTATTGGCTTCAAAAACAGGTAGGAAAAAATATAAAAGACGAAAAAGGAGACGGAGGAGGTAGGGAGGGAGCTCCCCGGGAAGTGACTCTTAAAAAGAGAGGCTTCCAAACACCAGGAAACATTTTCACAGCCGAGTTTGTGATGAGCCTTGAAAGCACGGAGGGCATCATAACAGGAAGGAAAAATAAACAAATAATTAAAACCAGTAGATTGCGAGCCCAGCAGTGACTCCCCCACTGGAAGAGCAGGGCGGACACCTGCATCTGCCACCAGCAAGTGGGAGTTGGGCAGGGAGGAGCGGGAGGTGCAGGCTGCAGTCCTTTCTAAGAATCAGGCCAACGGGAGGCTTGAGCTGCAGTGCTTTTTTGAGAATCAGGCCAAAATGCCCCACGCGTGGCCAGAGCGAACTAACTTGGGCTAGCAAACCAGACTGTGGGATAGCTACCATGCGAAACGCTTGAATATAAGACACTGCCAGGACCACGCACAGAACAAAGGACGGATCGGAAATAGCTGGTGGCAGACCATCCCCCTCTGGTGACAGACAGCCAAAACCTTAAGGGCTGGAAGGGGGCAATCGCAGCCCAAGAGAAACACTACCTACCAAATTGCAAGCAGGTTTATTTGCTAACTAAGACTTCTGGGGGTTCTTGACAGTTATTATCCACCTGAGAAGGAACCCCAGCGGTACATCCAGAAAACTGAGCAGCATAGAAAGGCCATAAGTCGCANAGGGGATCCTCCCAGACCAGGGATCAAATCAGCATCTCCTACGTTGGCAGAGAGATTCTTTACCACTAAACCACCAAGGAATCCCTAATATAGGCCTGTGTGTGTGTGTGTGTGTGTGTGTGTGTGTGTGTGTGTGTTTGTCCAACCCTTAGCACACCAGACTTCTCTGTCCATGGAATTCTCCAGGCAAGAATCCTGGAATGGGTTGTCATCTGCTTCTCCAGGGGATCTTCCCAACCTTGGATTGAACCCAGGTCTCCCACATTGCAGGCAGATTCTTAACCATCTGAGCCACTAGGGAAGCAACATAGGCATACCAACTCATCAACTCTTAAAATTATTATTTTTATGTCACAAATACATCCATCCCTTTGTTTGAATAATCTGTGTAAATAGCTAAAGTATGTTTCTTATAAACAATATGTAGTTAGGTCTGTATTATTTTTTATTCTAATCTGAAAATCTTTACCTTTTAATTGGGATATTCATATCCTGTATATTTAATGTTATTATTGAGATGATTGGATTTAAATGTATCCTATTGTTTTCTACATGTCATATATATTCTTTTTTAATTTTTTCTTTGGTGTGATTATTTTTTAATATTTCATTCTATCTCACTTCTTGGATTTATTGTTGAATTTAATTTGGTATTATTTTGTTAAACATTTTTGCATCTATGCTCATAAGAGACATGGTAAGGCATTTTTATCCAAATATATTTGTCCACCTTTGTTATCAAGATAATACTTGCCCCTTAAAATGTTTTGGCGTATGTTTCCACTTCTGTTGTTTGAAAAAGTTTATATATGGCAGTTACAATTTCTTCCTTAAATGTTTAATGGGAATTTACCAGTTAAATCATCTTGGTCTAGGTTCTTCCTTAGAATGTATTTTATTCACGAGTTTTTTTACTTTATATATATCTATTAAAATGTTCTATTTTTTCTGTGTCAATGCCTTTTTAGAAATGGATTTTATCTACATTGCTAAATTTGTTGTTAGAGTTGTTCATAATATTACCATTTAAAAAATTTTGGTTGGATCTGTTCTGAAATTCTACCTTTCACACCTCAAATTGGTAATCTGTTTTTTATTTTTTTTTAATCTTGATAACTGTAGTTAAAGATTTGCAAATTTTATTGATTACTGCAAAGATACAGCTTTGGAATCCATCATTTTCTTTATCGTTATTGTTTCTGTATTGTTTTGTATTATATTGTTTAGTTCCCATTTTGTTAGTTACTGTTATAATTGTTTTATATCTTTTCTTCTGTTGTCTTATTTTATTTTATTTTTGGTCTTAAATTGAAAGTTCAGATACTTGATTTAATGCCTTCTTCTTTTGCAGTAAAATATTTAAAGCCATAAAATTTCCTCTAAACAATTATTTAGCTTTGTTCCATAAATTTTGATTTGTTGTGTTTTCACTTTCAACCAATTCAAGATATTTTTAATTTCCCTTGTTATTTCTTGTTGGAACCATGGATGATTCAGAGCTGCTTTGTTAAACATTTGTTCTGTTTAATTTTTGAATGTATACATGCCTTCAAAGAACTTGCTGCTGGAGAAGACTCTTGAGAATCCCTTGGACAGCAAAGAGATCAAACTGGTCAATCCTAAGGATATCAACCTTGAATATTCGTTGGAAGGACTGATGCTGAAGCTGAAGCTCCAACACTTTGGTCACCTAATATGAAGAGCTGACTCATTGGAAAAGACTCTGATGCTGGGAAAGATTGAAGGCAGGAGGAGAAGGGGACAACAGAGGATGAGATGGTTGCATGGCATCACTGACTCAACGGACATGAATTTGAGCAAACTCTGGGAGATAGTGAAGGAAGGGAAGCCTGGTGAGCTGCAATTCATGGGGTCGCAAGGAGTCAGACATGACTTAGTGACTGAACAATAATAACAATGTGTAGACATACTTATTAGACTGGATTCTCTGATGCAAGTAATAGATATTTTATTTTGGAGATGAAAGCAAGGGCAGCCAGGGTGAAAAAAAAGAGAAATAAGGTTTTGTGAAAATGAGAGATGATAGTTACTATTTTATGAGTAGGCACAAGGAGACACAGTGAATTTTATGGAAAGAAATATCTGCTACAAAAGGAAATGTTTCCAGATGAGCCATAAACAGTAAAATGTCTCAGAGTAGAATATGGGGAAGGAATTTACTTCCTTGGCTTCCTCGCATTTCCTTTTCTCATTGACAAAGTTTTCCTGATAAAGCATTAGCTTCCCCCACCTCCAGATTGTATAATTCTACCCTTCCAAAGATGTGGTAACCCACTCCAGTGTTCTTGCCTGGGGAATCCCCTGGACAGAGGAGCCTGGTGGACTACAGTCCGTAAGGTGTCAGAGAGTTGGACACAACTGCAGTAACTTAGCACACATGCATATACACCCATGGAAAGACTGTTTATGTTGCCAGATTCCAAATTCTGTTACATGTTTGGCAGTGAAAGAAATACTAGAACCTCTGGACGTTCATTGGCTAGCCCGGCTGTGTAGCAGAGGCTAGAAGGGAAGAGTTCTATATTTATAGTGCAACACACTGGATGTTGCTTCCCTGGTAGCTCAGACTGTAAAGAATCTGCATGCAGTGTGGGAGGTCCAGGTTCGATCCCTGGGTCAGGAAGATCTCTTGGAGAAAGGTATGGCAACCCACTCCAATATTCTTGCCTGGAGAATTCCATGGACACAGGAGTCTGGTGGGCTATACAGTCCATGGGGCCACAGAGTCGGACAGGACTGAGTGACTAATACTTTCACTTTCAACTGGATGTCGCTGGGCAGCAGAGATTTTTGTGCCTGAGTGTGAGGCCACAGTGCATGGTTGGTGTTGGCCACAGAAAAGGTGGTTCAGGACACATGAGGTGTGCAACATTGTGCAGTAGTATATATACCTACTGACATATATTTTTAAACTCAGAAAATCACTGGGAAAAATGCACATGAGAACTTAACCTCTCTGGGAAGAACATAGCATGAGCAGACACGAGGACTAATAATGTTTTGCATGATTTTTAGTAGTGATACTATGCATTAAAAAAACTTTTTTGTGTGTATTAAAAAATATTTTAAACAAAGATTGTCAGATTGGATAAATTATTGCACAGACATACGGAATTCTTTGTAGCCAATAAATGCAAGTTAAGAAAGACTACTTACTTATATAAAACAGCATCTTTCCCATGACATATTAAGTAAAAAATATTAAAATGTTAAGTAATACATAATGAAAATAATTGAGAATCCTTAGATATTTAAGAATTCTAAATAAAAATTGCTTAAAGATCTTCTCTTAGTGTTTGAACATGTAAATGAAGTAAAGGAAGACTATGATGAAGAAGAAAATAATAGAAAAGACACAAGAAAAATACACAGTTTATATGAGACTGAGTGGATAGCTGTCATAAAAATAAATAGATTTCAGAGAAATACTTGTATGTGAACATGAATCAGGGAAAAAGCACTAGTTCAAGACACTGACAAATATGGTTTTGAATCCTGCCATGACCATCCTGAAATTAATTCTAAGTTCCATTTTCATTACCAGTTAATAAAAACAATAACTTTTTTTTTAGAGGGTCCTTATTATTGTGAAAAACAAGGCTATATTTAGAATGCTTTGAATGAATGAAAGGAATAAGGATATAATAATAAAGGAGAAAGTTCAAACAACTTTGTCCGATAGTAGGAAATAAGGAGATTTGCTAACACTACCCTTGTCTTTTCCTATTTTAATTTTTTTATTGTCTCAGTAATTGGTTAGTTACTAGCACTGTCTAGAAACTCAAAGAAGAATCCCAGGATTCAAAGCTAAGCCTCAATATTTACAAAGGTAATGAGTCTGTCAGCCATGGGAAGTCAAGTGTTCTTACTGTTTGGTATTGCTAACCTCAAGCCTAACCTAAAGGGACACCTTTCTTGGGGGATAGCAGTTCATTTGTCTTCATGCTAACTCTATCAAGGAATTTTCCTGTGCAGAAAACAGCTAGTTTCACTAAGCTCTGCATGTGCGGTGTTTTTTATGTAGTGCACTGACAGCCAGTAACTGAACCTAATCCGTCAAACTCATTTCACCCAAGACCTCAAATGTAAGTCCAAGTCTGATCCTTAAGGTAATGGCATTACTGAACTACTTAATTCTTGACCTTTTGTTTTTGAACACAGTACTCTGGGGTTTGGGGTTGGGGAAAATGTGTGTTTTTTTTTTAGTGCTAAGAAATATGGTCATTATCTTTGGGTGTTGCATTTAAAAATGTTATGTTTGCTCTAGAATTTTCTTATAGCAGCTGCAACATTGATCAAGCAGCCTTTGACAGGGTTGTTCCTCTGCTCTGATAGGCTTATAGTGCTGTAAACTACACGTGTTTTGTTTTTAAATTCATTTTTCACTTAATAGTTGAATCTTTTAGTAATACTGTATTTCTATACACTGATCCATGAGATTGGGCTTCCTTGGTGGCTCAGTGGTAAACAATTTTCCTATAATGTAGGATCACGAGCTGGATCCCTGAGTCAAGAAGATTCCCTGGAGGAGGGCATGGCAACCCACTCCAGTGTTCTTACCTGGAGAATCCCAGGGACAGAGGAGCCTGCCAGGCTACAGTCCACGGGGTCACAAAGAGTCAGATGCAACTGAAGAGACTGAGAATGCATGCATGCATGCATACATGAGATTTTTTAAATTGTTATGTCTTGATTTTTGTTTAAATTTCAGGAACTGACCAGAAGAATTTGGATGTATAGCCTTGACCTTTTTTTAAAAAAATTAAAAAGTTCTTCTAATTGTCCCGTGTACACTTTTTTGTGCTTAATGTGTGTTAATTCATGCTCAGTATTATTTCTGCCCGTTATTATATTTCTAATTATTGAGAAAACACTAAAACAGGCATTTGGGAACCATTTCTATAGCACAAAGTGGTTGCCCTTTGCTTTCTCACATGTTTGCTGAATGATTTGGTGTTTTCTGAAGAACAGAAACCATTTACAAATACAGAGGAGATTTAGAAATACTTTTAGATAAGAACCAAGGAACAACAAAAGGAATACAAATGTTTATAACCTAAAAATTACACCTATTAGTATGTTAGTTGAAATTCTGTTAATTATTCTGTTGTCAGAATTTTAAGACTCCTACCGTATAACTGACTACAATTAGATGTGGGGGAGTTAAGAACAACTTAGAAAGTGTTATGCCCTAAGTCCAAGTCCCCAAAATTGAGAATAAGACGTCCATGGCAATGCAAAGCATGAAGGGGTTTTATTGCTAGCTCTAGCTAGGGCTCCTGTCTCATCCAACACAGTGGAGTCTTGACGAGAGCCCCAAGCTCTGAATCATGGCTACTTTTATACAGGCGGTTCTTAGTACAGCTGACGGTAATAAATGGCTGAGCCATACGCGTGCACAGTTTTCAAATCACACAAATCACAAAATCTCATTGGTCAAATTACACAAATCACAAAATCTCATTGGCTCAAGTTTGAATCAAAATCCAAATTCTGACTGACTCGTGTTTAGCACAAGTGGGACTTTCCCAAGGTGTGGTTTCCCAGAATCATGACTCAGGTTTTACAAGAATCTGAATCTTAAGCTTAGTATAGCTTGTTGAGCCTGCCGTGGCTCCGGTCTGGCTCTAACATTCCCCCCTGTCTTTTGATCATATGGAGGAATCCTCCTCTATATCCTGGGGCAAGGTCTGATTGAGGCCCACACTTTGGGTCTGGATGGGTTCTATTGTCTGGCTAATAACTAGAATTCCTCCAGGGTATGGGCCGGGCCACCTGACGTACAGCTGGAAACCCCAAAATAGCCCAGAAACCTAAGATCTCTTCTGTTTAGCCGACTCCTGATTGAACATTACTTTTACCTGATCAGTATGGGAGCTGAGTATGTACCTGGCTCCATCTCTGAGTAGGAGAGGGTTTTTGGGATCAACAAATGAGAAATTGACCAAGTCCCGGTTTCCTACCTCCCAGCACCCCTCACCATCATTGGAGGTTACTCAACTCCAGGACCAACAGAAGTAATGTTGTAAACCCCCAAAAGTCTTCCAGTTGTTCGGCTTGTGTCCAGGGCATGCCCAGAATCCGTATCTCCTCAGCCATGGTCCCTCCCAACCACCACTGTCGATCAGTTTCCCCAGGCTAAAGTACAGATCCGGCCACCAAGTGTTCAAGGGATGAATTCCCGTGGTTGAGTTGAGTACCTCTCGTGTCAACTCATTCCGGAGTTTCCAGGTGATCTTGACCAGTTGGTGCGGTTTGGCATTTGCAGCTCCAAGGTTAAAAAGGGCAGTTATCAGCAGACAAATCATGAGGCCTCCTGGGCCCCCTGGCGGACAAGCCTCAGTTTCAAAGGGTTTGATGGGTGGGGGTTCACGGTCCATTCTTTCCGAGCTTTGTCCTGTTCCTCCGGAGTGGCACAGTGCACATGGTTGCAGTACACCCAAGGTCCTATGCCGTCAACCTTTAGGGCAGTAGGGGTAGTAAGAAGAATGACATAAGGGCCCTTCCATTGGGGTTCTAATGTTTTGGACTGGTGTCGTTTGACCCATACCCAGTCCTCTGGGCCAATGTTATGTGAGGGGATCATCCCCTTGTCCTGGCCCTCATGAATTTCTTTGACCAAGGACCAGATGTGCATATGCACCTTACTCAAAGCCAGTAGGGCCTCTCGGAATATCCACAACGAAGGTGGCAGCTTGATTTTTCCCTCAAAAACAGGGCATATGGGAGAGGGACTCCCATAAACAATCTCAAAGGGGGTCAGGTTTAACTTGTAGGGGGTATTGCGTGCCTGGAAAAGAGCGAAGGGAAAGAGGGTCACCCAGTCCCCATCAGTCTCTATTGACAGTTTTGCCAAAGTTTCCTTTAAGGTCTGATTCATCCTCTCCACCTGCCCTGAGCTCTGGGGACCGTATTCGCAATGTGGCTTCCATTTGGTCCCCAGGGCTGAGGCCAGTCCCTGGACAATTTTATTTACAAAAGAGGGTCCATTATCAGAACCAATAGATGCTGGCAGCCCAAACCTAGGCACTATCTCCTCTAGGAGCTTTTTAGCCACCATTACTGCTGTCTCTCTCTTAGTGGGTAGGCCTCCACCCACCCAGAAAAGGTATCCACCAAGACTAACAAGTAACGGTACCCATACTTGCCTGGCCTTACCTCAGTGAAATCTATTTTCCAATGTTGTCCTGGCCTCTCCCCTCAGTACCTTATACCCGTGTGCTGTCCCTTCCCTGGTCTCATCATCTGGCATGCTTTGCAGGCACGGGCTATGTCTTGAATGGCTGCTTTTTCTCAGGGAAACTGCAGGCGAGCTGTCTGTAAGAGTGACAGAGTCTTCTTTTCCCCAAGGTGGGTGTTCTGGTGTAGGTGTGTACAGAGATGTCTGCCCAGGTCAGCAGGGAGCAATAGATTGCCATCCAGGTCCCAGTACCATCCATCTTCACTCACAGGACAGCTGGTGTTTTCTCGAATCCAATCCTGGTCGGAGGGGGCATACTCGGGGGCCAGTGGCAAGGTCCCCATTCCGGGAGCTGGTAGTCCCACAGCCAATATGTGAGTCTTACAGCCTCTGGTTGCCACCTCACGGGCTGCTGCATTGGGCGCACGATTGCCTCAAGCCCTGATATCTTCCCCTTTCTGGTGCCCTGGGACTTGTACTATGGATACTGCCCAGGGCAGGTGAACTGCTGCCAGGAGTCTGCAGATCTCAGGTAAGTTCTTAACTTCCTTTCCCTCTGCTGTCAAGAACCCCTGTTCTTTATATATTGGGCCTTGAATATGCACTGTGCCGAATGCAAACAGGCTGTCAGTATAAATAGTGATCTTATTCCCTTTTGCCCTTTCCAGTGCTTGTATCAAAGCTATTAATTATGCTTTCTGAGCAGATGTTCCAGGAGGCAGAGCCTCGGCCCAGATGACCCTCCCAGAGTCATCTACAATTGTTGCTCCTTCTCTGTCCGTCCATTATATAACTGCTTCCATCAGTGAACCATATTAATTCACTGTCCTTCAAGGGTATGTCTGTGAGGTCCTTCTGTATGGCCTTCACATCAGCCAATACCTCAACACAATCGTGGAGGGGTCTATCTGTCTCAGGGATTGGTGGGAGGGTGGCCGGGCTCAGGAAGCAGGGCGTTTGAAAGTGAATCTGGGGGGCGTGTCCAGCAGCAAGGCCTGATAATGGGTTAGGCGAGCATTGGAGATCCACTTACCCAGTGGCTGCTTAAGAATCCCTTTAGTGGCATGAGAAGTGTAGACCAGGAGCCGCTGTCCATAGGTCAATTTGTCGGCATCATGGAGCAGGAGGGTAGTGGCTGTGATGATTTGAAGGCATGGCGGCCACCCAGCAGTCACTGGATCCAGCATTTTTGAGAGGTAGGCCACAGGTCGCCTCCAAGGTCCCCACTGTTGCATCAGGACTCCCTTTCCCACTCCCTGTTTTTCATCCACAAATAGTTGAAAAGGCTTGGATGGGTTAGGGAGAGCAAGGACCGGGGCTTCTAGCAGAGCCTGCCAGAGCTCTTGAAATGCTGTCTCATTGGCTCAATCCAAGTCCAGTTTTTACTCTCCCTACTGCCTTCCTATAGTGGCTGGGCCTTCTCAGCAAACCCCAGGATCCATAGCCTGCAGTACCCAATAGTTCCAAGGAACTCTCTCACCTGATGGGGAGTCGTTGGCTAGGGAATCTGCAAAACAGTCTCTTTCATGGCCTGTGTAGGCCATCTTCACCCCTGCTTTATCTTATATCCTAAATAAGTGACCTCCTGTTTAGCAATTTGGGCTTTCTTTGCACTAGCCCAGTATCCTAATGTCCCCAAAGTTAGGAGGAAGTCACCTGTCACCTCTAGGCATGCCTTCTCGGTCGTAGCAGCTAGAATAAGGTCGTCCACATACTGCAACAAGACAACGTTGGGGTGGTCAGCCCAGTACTCATGGAGGTCTTCACCCAGAGCCTCATTAAATAATGGTGAGTTTTTAAATCCCTGCAGGAGGCAAGTCCAGGTTAGTTGTCCTGTGGTCTGGTTGTCCTCCTCGGCCCATTTGAAAGCAAAGATCTCTTGGTTTGGAGGGGCCAGAGGCAAACTGAAAAAAACATCCTTCAAGTCCAGGACCATATACCAGACATAGTCTGGTGGCAGGCCACTCAGGAGGGTGTAAGGGTTAGGGATGGTGGGATGAATGTCACTCACCCATTTGTTGACTTCACGAAGGTCCTGGACCAGTCTAAAGTCCATTCCCCCAAGCTTTTTAATGGGTAACAGGGGAGTGTTCCAGGGAGATGGACACCTTTTGAGAATCCCTACCTTCAGGAGCTGCTGTATATGTGGCGTGATTCCTCGCCAGGCTTCCAGACTCCGGGGGTATTGTTTCACCCATACAGGGGTGGCATCTGCTTTCAGTTCAATAATGATGGGGGGGGTCTTCATTTGGCTAGCCCTATCCCCACCGTTTCTGCCCAGGCCAGAAGATATTTTTGGACCCAAGGTTGCATAATAGGATCAATAGCCATGGGAGACCCCAGCTGGTACAGTCTGTATTTGTCTCTCAGCACGAGGGACAGAATGTGAATTGGGTGTCTGGCCCCATCTGTGACTGATATCCCTCTGGGGGCAAAGTGGATCTGTGCATTGACCTTGGATAACAGATCCCTTCCTAGCAAGGGTGCCGGACATTCTGGTATCACTAGAAATGAGTGGGACACTCATTGAGCCCCCAAGTCCACCTGACATTTAGTGGTCCAGTAATATCGTTTTGTCCCGGTGACTCCTTGTACCCAGATAGTCTTTTTGGACATTGGTCCATCTTTTTGATTGAGGACCGAGTACTAGGCTCCCATATCCACCATGAAGCTGACCAGCTTCCCCTCCACATGAATAGTTACCCAGGACTTGGGGAGGGGTACTGGGCCCTGACCCCCCTAATCACTATCTTCTCCTGCATATAAATCGTGGGTTGCCAGAGAAGATGCCCCCTTCCTGTTGGGTTTCCCTGTTTGGTTTCGTTTGGGGCATTCATTCTTCCAGTGTCCCTTCTCCTTGCAGGATAGACATTGGTCCTTTTTCAGTGCTTGTCTGACCGGTCTCTCATCCTAGTGTCCCTAGTTCTTGGGAAATCTGGCCCACTCCTCGCCCCCGCAAAGAAAATTTGGGCTAGATCTTTCTGATTCTTCCAGGTTTCCTTGGCCCTATATTCCCTGTCTTCCCGCCTGATCCTTTCTTCCCTCTCCTCGGGAGTCTCCCTGTTGTTAAAAACCCTTTCTGCCGCCCTCACTAGATCCTGTATTGATTGTTCCCCTAACCCGTCTATTTTCTGCAACTTTCTCCTAATGTCCGGAGCTGCCTGGTTCACAAATGCTAGTATAACTGCTGCACATGACTTATCAGCCTGTGGGTTTATGGGAGTGCATTGTCTAAAAGCTTCCATTAACCTCTCTAGGGAGGCTGCCAGGCTCTCAGTTGGCTCCTGTCTAACCAAATTTACCTTGGCCAAATTGGTTGGTCTCCTGGCGGCTGCTCGCAGGCCAGCCATGAGAGTCTGGTGGTACACTCGGAGATGCTCCCTACCTTAAGCACACTCGAAATCCCAGTCGGGTCGTGTCGGAGGGAATCCCTCGTCAATTGGATTAGGCTGCATGGTAGGTCTTCCGTCCACCCCTGGAATGTTTTTCCGTGCTTCCAACAAGATCTTTTAGTGTTCCTCTGTAATGAAGAGCACCTGTAACAGCTGCTGACAATCATCCCAAGTGGGATTATGAGTAAAAAGGTCAATGAGGACAAAATTATACAGATTTCACCGCTCGAAGGGCAGACAGGTTGATGGTCCCTGCTGGCGCCTATTTAGAGGTAAAAGTAGATTATTCAGACTAACAAAATATTACGGAGTAAAGCACAGGAGACGAGACAAACACACAGAGAACGGAAACAATGCTGGCACACACAAAGATGCGACAAACAGAAGACAGACAAATATCCGCTGAGAACACAGTACTAGGTCTTCCTAGGGCTCCCTGAACCTTCTTATCCCTCGAGGTTACCTTACCGAAGGGAACTTCTCTCTCCCCCGAGAGCCAGCTGCCCTCCAACGTGCTCGCTGGGCCTTGGCCTTACACTAGCTACGACGACTAATTCGCCCCTGATCAGAACTGACGAAAGCTTTCTTCTTACCAGAGCCAGCTGCCTTCCAGCGCACTCACTGGGCCTCGGTCTTACACTGGCTAGGATGACTAATTTGCCCCTGGTTAGGCCTAACAAGAGCCAGCTGCCCTTCCAGTGCGTATGCTGGGCCTCAGTCTTACACTGGCTAACCAAACTTAACACCAGTGTTCAGGTATTTTTCCTCCTAGTGAGGAAACCCCTTCTACTGGGAGAGTGTTATTCTTCCCAGTTAAAGGGATCCCAGACGAGCCCCCAAATGTTATGCCCAAAGTCCAAGTCCCCAAAATTGAGAGAATAAGGCATCCAAGGCAATGCAAAAGCATGAAAAGGTATTATTACTAGCTCAAGCTAGGGCTCCCATCTCATCCAGCGCAGTGGAGTCTTGATGAGAGACCTGAGCTCTGAATCACGGCTACTTTTATACAGGTGGTTCTTAGTACAGCTGATGATAATAATTGCCTGAGCTGTACACACACACGGTTTTCAAATCACACAAATCACAAAATCTCATTGGTCAAATTACACAAATCACAAAATCTCATTGGCTCAAGTTTGAATCAAAATCCCAATTCTGATTGACTTGTGTTTAGTGCGAGTGGGACTTTCCTAAGGTGTGGTTTCCCGAAATCATGACTCAGGTTTTACAAGAATCTGAATCTTAAGTTTAGTATAGCTTGTTAAGCCTGTCATGGCTCCTGTCTGGCTCTAACAAAAGGAAACCTAAAGACTTCTGGTAAAGGGTTTTTTTTTTTTTTTTAATGACTTTATATTACACTAAAACCTTTATTACACTCAGTCAGTTCAGTTCAGTTCAGTCACTCGGTCATGTCTGACTCTGTGACCTTATGACTCGCAGCACACCAGGCCTCCCTGTCCATCATCAACTCCCGGAGTTCACTCAGACTCATGTCCTTCGAGTCCGTGATGCCATCCAGCCATCTGATCCTCTGTCGTCCCCTTCTCCTCCTGCCCCCAATCCCTCCCAGCATCGGAGGCTTTTCCAATGAGTCAACTCTTCACATGGGGTGGCCAAAGTACTGGAGTTTCAGCTTTAGCATCATTCCTTCCAAAGAAATCCCAGGGCTGATCTCCTTTAGGATGAACAGGTTGGACGTCCTTGCAGTCCAAGGGACTCTCAAGAGTCTTCTCCAACACCACAGTTCAAAAGCATCAATTCTTTGGTACTCAGCTTTCTTCATAGTCCAACTCTCATATCCATACATGACCACAGGAAAAACCATAGCCTTGACTAGATGGACCTTAGTCAGCAAAGTAATGTCTCTGCTTTTGAATATGCTATCTAGGTTGGTCATAACTTTTCTTCCAAGGAATAAGCGTCTTTTAATTTCATGGCTAAAGTCACCATCTGCAGTGATTTTGGAGCCCCCCAAAATAAAGTCTGACACTGTTTCCACTGGTTCCCAATCTATTTCCCATGAAGTGATGGGACCAGATCCCAAACCACACAATGGACCAACTTTGATTTCAAAAATTGTCTCTAGTGCTACTTCAAAGAAAGTGAAAATAGCAAACATTCTCAGATTCAAACAATTTTCTTTAAAAAAGACAAAATTGTAACTAGCACAAGTCATGTTATAAAATGCTGTCTACTTAAATATCTTGGATCCTTAAGGGAAACATATTTCTTTACAGTTCATTGAGGAAGAGATATCTTAATCGTAATGATACCTTAATCTCTGAAAATTTCTGAATTTTATATGAGTGTCAAAACTTTAGCGTAATGCTTATAAGAACAGAAGTAACTCTTCTCACAATATTTGACCATGGTCATGCTTTCTAAAATAAATGTATTATAATTATTAGGTCTGTCATCAAATTTCAGCTAGAATTTACTTTAATATCTTTAATACAAGTTGAAAATAAGTATCCACAGAAAGCCACATTTGAATTATGAATATAAAGTTCTTTCCAAACACATTAGCATTTCCAAACATAAGTGTCTCATTTAAAGTAGGCCTAAAGATAATAAAAGCACGTAAGTTTTCCCTAGTATGTGGGTCAAATTGGAAAATATGAATTTATTATGTAGACATCCAGTATTTGTTCACAGTGATGCTTCCTAAGGACCACTTGACTTTGCATTCTAGGATGTCTGGCCCTAAGTGAGTGACCCCACCATTGTGGTTATCTGAGTCATGAAGATCTTTTTTGTATAGTTCTTCTGTGTATCCTTGCCACCTCTTAATATCTTCTGCTTCTGTTAGGTCCATACCATTTATGGCCTTTATTGTGCCCATCTTTATGTGAAATGACTTCCCTGGTGGCTCAGATGGTAAAGTGTCTGCCTACAATGCAAGAGACCCAGGTTCAATCCTTGGGTTGTGAAGATTTCCTGGAGAAGGAAATGGCAACCGACTCCAGTATTCTTGCCTGGAAAATCTCATGGTTGGAGAAGCCTGGTGGGATACAGTCCAAGGGGTCACAATGAGTGGGACATGTGAAGAATTGCCTCACTGGAAAAGTCCCTGAATTCTGGGAAATATTGAAGGCAAGAGGAGAAGGGAGGGACAGAGGATGAGATAGTTAGATGGCATCACCAACTCAATGGAACTGAGTTTCAGTAAACTCTGGGAGTTGGTGATGGACATGGTAACCTGGTGTGCTGCAGTCCATGGTGTTGCAAAGAGTTGGACAAAACTGAATGAATGAACTGAGAAATCCAGTATTTGGTGAAATACATTAGAGTAAAGCATTAAAAGTTTTGAACACAATCACTTCCTTTCTGGGGCACAAAAGATTGTAACATGTGCAATTCAGGCTTTATAAGAAAGATGGAAAATGTTCTTACTGTGTTAAATCACTGGGAAAATGTCCCCCAAATCATAAGCTCTGTACAACTTTGTTTCTTAAATAATGTTCAAATGCAATCTCCACAATTATTATGTTCTCCACTGTCCCTGGAAAACTTCATGCTCTCGTGTTGATCACTGAATTACAAGAGAATAACTGGACCTGCCTCCCTAAATAAATAAACTCAGACTTTGGCTTCTTGGTGGCTTCTCAAGGGAATTAAAAATCAAGTAATTTTGTCAATTAATGGTTATTCTTCTTTATTATGGTAAAATATCAGTTTGATTGATCTTTTATAAATAGACATTTTTTTGATTGAAAAAACAACTGTTTTGGCATCGTGTTCAAACAATCTCAGATTTTCTTACCTGAATATAAATCTGTACCTTTAAATTCCTCCTCAGTATATTAGCTTTCTAACTGGTATTCTTTAATTTTTTTTCCNAAATAGACATTTTTTTGATTGAAAAAACAACTGTTTTGGCATCGTGTTCAAACAATCTCAGATTTTCTTACCTGAATATAAATCTGTACCTTTAAATTCCTCCTCAGTATATTAGCTTTCTAACTGGTATTCTTTAATTTTTATTTTCCCCCACTGTGGTTTGGCCTGACGAAGTACAGTATCAAATTACATTCAAATTTCAGCGTTCTTTACAAACTGACCAAATGATCGTCTAACATATGTGAAGGCAATAGGGAAAGACCTCATTGACCCAACAGGCCTTATTTACTACTAGGTTTGAGCCTTATGCTTCTCATCCATAAATTAAATTTACCACATACATTGGTATTTCATTTTTTTAATATGCAGCTGTTCAGTTTTCCTAAAAGCCCTTATTGAAGAAACTAACTTTTCTCCATTATATAGTCTTGCTTCCTTTGTCATGGATTAATTGAGCATAGATGTTTGGTTTTGCATATCTTTTTGATGGGGACGGTCTTGATCCCTGTCTCTTGTACAATGTCACAAACCTCCAACTATAGTTCATCAGGCACTCTATCTATCAGATATAGGCCCTTCAATCTATTTCTCACTTCCACTGTATAATAATAAGGGGTTTGATTTAGGTCATACCTGAATGGTCTAGTGGTTCTCCCTACTTTCTTCAATTTAAGTCTGAATTTGGNGGTGATGGACAGGGAGGCCTGGCGTGCTGCAGTTCATGGAGTCACAAAAGAGTCAGACATGACTGAGCGACTGATCTGAACTGTGTGGTTTTGTTTCAGAACTTCCTACCCTGTTCCATTGAGCTATACATTTTTTCGGGGGGGGGGGGTTGTTTTTGTTACCTCATCGTTTTGATTATTGTAGCTTTGTAATATCGTGTGAAGTGAGGGAACCTGATTCTTCCAGCTCTGTTTTCCTTTCTCAAGATTGCTTTGGCTATCTGGAGTCTTCAGCATTTCCATAAAAATTCTAAACTTTTTTGTTCGATTTTTGTGAAAAATGCTGTTGGTAATTTGACAGGGATTGTATTAAAACTGTGAATCTGTAGATTGCCTTGGGGAGTGCAATCATTTTGACAATATTGATTCTTGTAATCCAAGAACATAGTATAGCTTTCCATTTGTTTGCATCATCTTTGATTTCTTTCTTCAGCATCTTATAGTTTTTGGCGTAAGGTCTTCTGTCTCCATAGTTATGTTTATTCATATGTATTTTATTCTTTTTGATGCAATGATAAACAGGATGGCTTCCTTAATATCTCTTTCATTGTTAGTGTATAGAAATAAAATAGATTTCAGTGTATTAATTTTGTATCCTGCAACTTTACTGAAGTTATTGATGAACTCTAGTAGTTTTGTGAGAGCATCCTTAGGATTTTATATGTATGGTATCATGTCATCTGCAAACACTGACAATTTTACTTCTTGTTTTTGAATTTGGATTCCTTTTATTTCTGTTTGTTCTCTGACTATTGTGACTAGAACTTAATTGGTATAGCCACTATGGAGAGCAGTATGGAGTTTCCTTAAAAAACTAAAAATAGAGCCTACCTTATGACCTGACAATTCCACTCCTGGGCATTGAAAAGATACATGCACTCGATGTTCACTTTAGCACTACTTACAATAACCAAGACATGGAAGTAATCTAAATGCCTGTCAGCAGATGAATGGATAAAGNAGTCGTGTCTGACTCTTTGCAACCCCATGAATCGCAGCATGCCAGGCCTCCCTGTCCATCACCAGCTACTAGAGTTTACTCAAACTCATATCCATCGAATTGGTGATGCCATCGAGCCATCTCATCCTGTGTTGTCCCCTTCTCTTCCTGCCCCCAATCCTTTCCAGCATCAGGGTCTTTTCCAGTGAGTCAACTCTTCACATAAGGTGGCCAGAGTACTGGAGTTTCAGCTTTAGCATCATTCCTTCCAAAGAAATCCCAGGGCTAATCTCCTTCAGAATGGACTGGTTGGATCTCCTTGCATTCCAAGGGACTCTCAAGAGTCTTCTCCAACACCACTGTGGTATACATTGAATGAAACATTACTTAGCTATTAAAAAGCATGAAATTATACTATCTGCAACAATGAGGATAGACCTAAAGATTATCATATTAAATAAAATAAGCCACACAGAGACAGACAAACATTATATGTTGCTTATATGTATAATCTAAAACAATAGAGACAAACACACACAAAATAAATAAACCCATAGACACAGAAAACAAACTTATAATTACCAAAGGGGAAAGAAGGGAAGGGATAAACTAGAGAAGTTTGTGATTAACATGTATACACTCCTACGTATAAAATAGATAAAACAACAATGATCTATTGTATAGCACGGTAATTTGTAATANAAATAAACCCATAGACACAGAAAACAAACTTATAATTACCAAAGGGGAAAGAAGGGAAGGGATAAACTAGAGAAGTTTGTGATTAACATGTATACACTCCTACGTATAAAATAGATAAAACAACAATGATCTATTGTATAGCACGGTAATTTGTAATAACTTATAAGGGAAAAGAATCTAAGAAAGAACACACACATATGTATATATGTATAACTGAATCACTTTGCTGTACTCCTTAATCTAACACATTATAAATCAATTATATTTAAATAAAAAATAAAATTTATAAAAGGCATGAAGTAATATTGTATCTGAGGGATTGAAAAGTCATTAATTTCTGAGAATAAAGTAGTAGAAAAAGGAAGTAAAAGAGGTGGGTGAAGTAGACGCTATATTCCATTCTAAGTACAGGCCTTTATTCCATAGGAGGTAGGGTAATATTAAAGCAGTATAATGACAAGGTTAGGTCTGTAGTTCAGATCAGTCATTTTAGCAAAAATGCAGAGGAACAGATTTCCAGAAGACAAATCTGGAGTGTGGTAAATACTGGTTAGAAGGCTATGGCAACATAAAATGTAAGGAAAGAAGATGACAGATTTGAGGTGGAAAAAGTCAGCCTTACTTTCTTTCCACCATTAAACTTTAAATGTAAATTTATTTGTTAGATTAGAGAAGCAACAGAAGGGAAAGTGTGTGCATATGATGGAGTAGTAGCAAAGATTAAATGAGTATGTGAACAGTGCTATAAATTGTTTGCTGTTATTATCATAGGGCAGGAGAAAGTAAAAATTTGAATGAGTTAACTGACCTCAACTGACAAGCATCAATGGAGAGCTACCCTCATGGTCTGCACCCAGGACACAGATCTACTAGAAGGACCTGTGCTGAAAAGGGAAGGAATGCAAGAGAAGGACTCCCAGTAGGTGTGGACAAATGAAAACTGCTTTGTAAAATAAAGTTAGTGCATGAAGGTAACACAGCTAAAGTAGAGTATGTTTCAAGTCACTTCTTGTAAAAATGAAGAAAAAAGGAGATTTTTGAATTCACCACAACACTGCCTGTCCCCTAAATTGCAGCAGGATACCTTCAGAACCCCTGAAAAATAAGTGCCATTGCATTCTATCCTCTGCCATGCTCTGAAAGTTACACAAGGAAGATGCAAAAGCATTTGCATAGAAATCCATAGAAGTGCCACATGTACATTCCATCAGCATTTTGCTTTGCTCAAGGATTTTTGTGGACCTAAAAAAACTCTGATCTGTTTGGAAAGAGGATTTGCATTTGCAAATAGGTTTACAGGCAGAGCCAACAAGCAGCATTTTGCCATTTGCAAATCCACTTAAACATCTGGGTCCCTTTTTAGCCCCTAAAGTTTTGTATAATGGACAGCCCTAGAATCATAGTTTGGACTTCATTTTTAAAATCAAGAAAAATGTTAAGTAATTTGTATAATTTTTGTTTTGAAAGCACAACCTATCCTGTTAATGAAATAATAGAATAAACAGAAACTAGACTTTGTCTGTTAAAGGAGTACTGAATAAATGAAATCAAAGAAGAAATGATAATTGACGCACCTGAACTTTATCAGTTGGGAAATAATAAGTGACATTTCAGTGAAATAAGCTTGTAATGATAGTTTTAATTTAGACTTAAATTCTACCTGTTGTCCTAATGATAAAAAACAAACAAACAACTATTGACTACTTATTTATTGAGAATCTAAAGCTATATCTCCTACACAACTTTTTTTTATTAAAAATAAACCAGTGAATTTCTTTTCTAGTTTAAAAAAGAGTATTATAATATAGTCAATATAAGATTTATTCAGACTAAATTTATACTTTACCAGTAGACTGTAAGAGTTCCATTAATGCTTCATTGATATTGTCAATGGAGAAAAAGCAAAATGGATGCATTGCTTCTGCTCCAGTGGGTCTGTAATGAAGCAGCATTAGAGCAGCTGCTGTCTTTTTAAACAGCTTTGTTTTTTTCTAAGGCATCACTTGGTATAATACAAGAATCTCCCGAAAAATATCTTTTGACCTAGTGGCCTTCCCCTTATATTATTTGTAAGTTTTTCAAGATATGTGGCCATCTATTTGCCACTGTGGTGCTAGAAGATAATTTGAAATGTACAATAAAAATTTAAAATAGAAACAGAGAGTTTGAGATTGATATGATGCAAAACATCCGTGCATTTTAGGAATATTGTTTATTAGAACGTGTCTACCTTTAGTGATATGATGGAGAACTTTCTAAAGTGGTGGAAATCTCAACCATTGTTCTTCCTTTTCTTCTTAAGAAAAAGGTGTGTAAAACATTCTATACAGCACAATTGACATTTTGTCAAACTATCAAACTATGGTGATGATCTGGAAACATGTCCAGTTAACTTGTTTCAGAAATTGGCATGACACTGTCATTACCAACTATATCACACAGTAATCTACTTTGCTAAGGTAGCATAAGTGAACAGCTATGTTTTTTGAGGTTAGTTCATTCTGTCTGTATGTCTGTGTGTGTGATTTAACTTCTACACATCCATTCCAAAAGATAGAAAATATTTCAAGGCTAAGATTTTTAAATCCAGGAACTTACATTTCTGAAATTATGATGCTGTGGACATCTACATTAATAGCAAAAATGTAAAGCTGTGAAAGAAAAATATAATTAATGCACTAAATTAGCTGCAAAAAAAAAAAAAAGAGGAATAAATGCACTGCCTGAACAACCATCACACTTAAGCTTCCTTTCTAAAATGTAACCTCTAAAAGGTGAAGTTTTAGTTTTCCCATGGCGTGAAAATATCTGATGCACACTAGATATTCAAAACATACTCATGATTTTCAACCAGAATTCTCCTAAATTCCCAAATTTTGTATTGACAGTATTACTCTCAGATGATCTAACATAGGATGTCCAATAATGATTCTTCCTTGACTCTTTTACCCACTAAAGCCCGTGCTTCTCTCCCACAGGAACTCTGCTATTAAAGACGGATTACTTCAGTGAATGGTACCACCATTTATCTACTGCCAACATCAGCCACGTAGATGCCATCCTGGATTCCTTCTTCATACTCCACATCAAATCAGTCACCTTGACCTATTCGTTTATCATCTGACACAGCTGTCAATTCCATTCACTGTCCCTCACCACCCTTCGCCCTTTAAGGTGAGGTTCTCAGTACTTATCCTTTTGATTATTGATTATTTCATTTGACTATACATCAAAAGTTTACCTTTCTTGGTCTTGCTTACTTATTTCTAATTCATTCTTTACACTCTTGCCAATGACCTTTCTTAAATGTCAAACCGAGTATGTCACTCATCTACTTTAAAAGGTATCAATGGTTTTCTATTATGTTAAAGATAAAACTGGAACCCTAGTTTATGTTATGTCCTTCATGATTTGCCTTTTTGTCCCTCACAGAATTACCTTTTTCTTTATCCTTATTGATTCCATGACAACCTACTTGCAGCTCCTCAAATGTAACACACTTTCTTGTCTTTTTTATTCACATGTACTATTCCTTATGCATGGAATATTGTCTTCCACAATCAGCTTCAACATTTGACTCTCAACACAAGGCTTTATCTTCTCTACAAAGCATTCCCTGATCTTCATGCTCAAGGTTTGGTTTCTACATGGAACTCAGTATATGCCT
Organism: Neotragus pygmaeus; assembly: GCA_006410875.1. Classification (NCBI taxonomy): domain Eukaryota; kingdom Metazoa; phylum Chordata; class Mammalia; order Artiodactyla; family Bovidae; genus Neotragus; species Neotragus pygmaeus. The sequence continues at coordinate 41,436 of SJYV01021017.1, read as the reverse complement.
TTGGCTTAACAATCATTATATAATGTTTATTTAATTGGTTCTTCCACTAGAATGTGAGCGTGTTGATGGTGGGAACTGTGTCTTAAACCTCCACCTCCAGCAACTAGTTTTATGCTTGACATGTTGAATTCATTCATCTATTCATTCATTTGCTCAACAAATATTAATGTGCAGCTACTATTTGTCAGGATCTATATTTTAGTTTTGAATTAGGCAACAAACAAAACAAAGACCCTATGTCATAGGTCGAATTGTGTCTTCTAAAACTCAGGCACACTTCTTTGGTTGGCAATACACTATGCTTATTGTCACACACAATTCTGGGAAAAAGTTATTGTTACCCAGGCTGCTGCTGCTGCTACCCAGGACCCCACTGTAAAGAACAGCAGGAAGATCTACATGTGGGGCTCTCCTAGAGCCTGCCTCATTCTCCAATGCTCTGTGACTGATTTCAGTGTGCAGCCTTTCATTAAAAGAAACTATAACCATGAGGATAGCAACTTGGTTCTACTAGTTGGTTCTACTAGTCCTTTCAGCAGATTATTGAACCTGAGGGTGGTATTTGGAACTCCTAACGTTTCAAAGGCTAAGAAATCTACAGGGCACATTAAATATTTGTGAACATCACTCCGACTTACCACAACCCTCCGCAGTCTATTTTCTATACAGCAAGTATAGAAATTCTTTAAAAATACAAATCACTTTACTTCTGTGCTCAAAACTTTCTAATGACTTCCGGCTTGTATAGGATGAAATACAAATATGTTAACATGGATTACGATGATATGTTTACCAAGACCTCTTGAAAACTGTCTGATTTCAGAGAAAACTGCTTTCTTTGATCATGGACTGAAACCAGCCTTCCCTGATCATGTCTTGTCGTAGGGATTTTTAACTTATTCTTCTTTTTGCGTTTGATATCCTTTTCATTGTTTTCCATGTGTCATTTCCCTAATACCTTCCCCAATGCCTCCTACTTTAACCTTAAGTTTCCATAGTAATTTCCACAGGGCTACACCCTATACAGACATCACTTTAATAGTGCAGGTTCCCATAGCCCATCTTCTGGACCATACGCCCAAACCATTTGCCACCACTCATGAATCAGTAAAGACCTAAATATACTGGGCTTTTAGTACTATTCAATTTTCCCATTACTACCAGGAAAACAGCATGCAAAACTATTGAAGTGATTCTTTTTTCTTACCATCTTCAATCAGTCTTTGCACCTGCTGGTCTTAATGTCACAGTATTCCAAATAGGATGTTGTTTTTCACCCTAGAAGTGCCATCCACAAATGAAGCAACTTTTCACTGGTCAATAGAAATCTACTCATAGGGCAACACTCATGCAATTATGGGATCCAGCATCTCTTCACGTGGCTCCAAAGTTAGTCCTAGGAAAAAGACGTTACTGCTTGAGAATATGAGTGTCTCCTTGCATTCCCTAGATAGGTTGTTTCTGCACAAACCAATTATATTTTATTATAAAATTCTGAGCCCTGCCCTCTCTATGAAAGTCTTTCTCTAACATCAGAGACATTATAGTATTTTAGTTTTCAAGACTATTTAACATTTTTCAGTCATAAGGTCTGTTTCAATTAATGTCCAATAGCAATCCAGGTATTTTTTTACACAGATAAGTGTATTGCATAGTTAAGGTGATTATAAGAAGAAGGAAATGCCTTTAGGAAATAGTCTCTAAAACTTTTTACAGGCAAACAAAATAAGAAATTTAAACTAAGCAGACAGATACCAAAAGATTTCCCTGAGAAGCTGAAATTTATGTTAAAGCCAGATTATCTTAGCCAGATGAAGAAGACTGTCTCAGGAAAAGTGTTGTGTCCAGAGACACTGAGCTGGGGGAAACCTTGGCACATTTATAAATCTGAATCAGGTCTCCCAAAATGACTACGCTGGTGAGTGACTCAACATGAGGATAAAGAGATACAAATGCCAGAGGTTTTGTTCACCCAGTTCTCATTGCTATACTTTTAACATCAACAGCTTATTTTTCTGTGTGATATAATTAAAAATATGGAGACAGGGACATACCTGTAAGTAGAATGAAATACTGTCTCCTAGATGTTACCCACAGCAGATACATGTTTTCATAACCTTGATTAGAGAAACACAGACTTAAAGGATTTTTGCAAGACCAAGGATATCATAAATTCTCTTATGGTTAGCCCAACTCTAGAAGCTACATGTAGAGTCCAGGAAGGGTCACATTTTATAAAATCTAGAGCTGGAAGGCATCTTCCAAGTCTGTCTCTTTAAAGACAAAGAAAAATTTGAGATTGAAATCTGATATAAAATCCCTCAAATTGGTATATATTTTTTCTACTTTTCTTTGAACCTCTCTGTGAATAAAAAAAAAAGTATGGGGCAAAAATACACAATAAAGTACAAAGAAAAAAACAAAAGGTGTTAGGTCCATCAGTTCAGTTCAGTTCAGTCTCTCAGTCGTGTCTGCTCTTTGAACCCCATGAACTGGAGCATGCCAGGCTGCCCTGTCCATCACCAACTCCAGGAGTTTACTCAAACTCATGTCCATCGAGTCAGTGATGCCATCCAGCCNGCCAAAGTATTGGAGTTTCAGCTTCAGCATTAGTCCTTCCAATGAATATTCAGATCCTTTAGGATTGACTAGTTTGATCTCCTTGCAGTCCAAGGGACTCTTAAGAGTCTTCTCCAACACCACAGTTCAAAAGCATCAATTCTTTGGTGCTCAGCTTTGTAAGAAACTGCCAAACTGTTTTCCAAAGTAGCTGTATCCCTTCTTTCTTGATGAGGTAACTGAGAGCACATGATGTTGAGTCACTTTTTCTAACTAAAGGCAGACCTGGGATCAGAATTCAGTACTTGTAACTGCTAGTCTACTGCTCCTTTAAATTGGAGTAACCATTTTATATGAATTTTGGCTCACAAAGTCATTCCTCAATGGTTACCAACTATTTTGGTCACTCTATGACAGTTTTTTAAAATTTATATATACTTTTTCCCCTGTCCTTCCTGTCCTGTGTTCTTGGTTACTAGACATTTTCTCTTCCTTATCTCATTTGTCTATGCCTTTTTCAGAAGAATGATGAAATTATAGAAGATAGAGTCAGTTCTGTTCTTTCTCTTTCTCTTAGTCTGGGACTACAACATGGAATATTTTATTTGTATCCACCTTGGAGAACTCATATGACTATGTTCATGGCTTATTGATTACTAAATAAGGTTATTTCTTTTTTATCAGACTTTCTATTTATTTCTTNTCAGTTCTGTTCTTTCTCTTTCTCTTAGTCTGGGACTACAACATGGAATATTTTATTTGTATCCACCTTGGAGAACTCATATGACTATGTTCATGGCTTATTGATTACTAAATAAGGTTATTTCTTTTTTATCAGACTTTCTATTTATTTCTTTATTTTTGGCTGTGCTGGATCTTCATTGCTACACGTGGGCTTTCTCTGGTTGCAGTGCATGGGCTTCTCGCTGTGGTGGCTTCTCTTGTTGCAGAGCATGGGTTCTAGACATGCAGGCTTCAGTAGATGTCGCACGTGAGCTCACTAGCTGCAGATTGCAGGTTCTAGAGTGCAGCCTCAGTAGTTGTGCACTCAGGCTTAATCACCACATGGTGTGATTCAAAAGCAACACACTGAATCATCCAAGAAGTACATAAAGTAAACCTGGATTGCACGTATTTTTAAATGGAAAATATCAGAATTAATTTACTGAAAACCCCCACGGGAAGTAACTATATGTCACAGGTGCTAAATTAGAAATCTCCAGGTTGTAAGATCATAACCCCTAGAGGAATATTTATCGGTATGTTTACTTAATATCTAACAGCATGTGAAATTTATTTATTAATATGCTTGTAGAATCTTCCCAGACTAGGTGTCCAATCTTTTTCCCTGTGGTGGCAGGCAGATTCCTAACCACTGAACTACCAGGGAATTCCCAGTAAGCTTATTTCTATAATTCATCTAGATTAGTTTTCTTTCTCTGTTTTTTTTTAAAGAAAAACTTTTTGCCAATACATAAAATTAAGTTTAAATTAATCTCGTCAAGTAATATTTTTGAAAGCTTTCTTTTCTTCTATCCTATTTATGTTATAGTGTTACTCACTCAGTTGTATCTGACTCTTTGTGACCTCATGGACTGTAGCCTGCCAGGCTCCCCTGTCTATGGGATTTTCCAGGCAAAAATACTGGAGTGGGTTGCCATTCACTTCTCCAGGGGATCTTCCTGACCCAGGGATCGAACCCCTGTTTCCTATATACTTAGGTACAATTTGTTATCTTTAAATCTAGGAAGAGTTCATAATGCATGCCTGGTAAATATACCAAAGAGGATTAAGTTCATACTTGAAGGCAATTTGCACTGGTGTCACTTTTCTAACCTAGCCTTTTAAATAGCATTTTAGCATTATCAATTTTAATAATCAATTAGCAGAATTTCCTTGCATTGCTACTGAAAATTTTAAACATGTAGCTAGTCAACTTTTGAATTTTGATTGATTGCTTATAGACCAACATATACAATATTTTAAAATCTTATGCACTTTAGTTATTTGCATGATTTAGTATTTTCAACAGCTGCTGCCAACTATTCACATCACAGATTGCTATATGTTCCAAATGATAGGAAAAAGGGGCTGACATGCCAGTTGTAAACCTGTAACTATGTTACAAAAGCAACACATTGAATCATCCAAGAAGTACATTAAGTAAACCTGGACTGCACATATTTTTAAATTGAAAATATCAGAATTAATTTACTGAAAACCCCCATGGGAAGTAACTATATGTCACAGGTGCCAAATTAGAAATCTCCAGGTTATAAGATCATAACCCCTAGAGGAATATTTATCAGTATGTTTACTTAATATCTAACAGCATGTGAAATTTATTTATTAATATGCCTGCAGGTTTTTCTCTAATCCCACTTCTCAAGATGCACACACATAGATAGAAAGCCAGGAGGGGGTGAATTGCCCTGGAACAGTTTCCATCTAAGCTGAAAAATATGGTTATAATGGGAAAAGCAAAAGTTGCTCTCCTTCTGACCTTGAACATTTATGCACACCCAAAGTAAAATACGTGGACAAATTCTAAGATCTTCCTTCATGGCATCTTCCCTGCCATACCCGTAGTCCAATCTAAAGTAAGCATTGATTGCACTGTCTTTGAGTATAACTTAACTATAGGCCTTATTTTATCATCCCTTCAATTATAGTTTATAGGTATCACTGTTATTTACTTTAGATGTTCTACATTGAGAGAGATCTTGGTGTGATCATTTGTTTTAATACGTGACACATAGCAAAGTGACTTTGTACATTGACATCTACCAAATATTTATTAAATGCATTGTATTTGAATTGAATTATATTTATGTATGTAAAAATTTAAACATGTAGATCAATGAGCAAGGTTAATGATATCAAAAAGGAAGAATAACAGTTTTTTAAACTGACAAAGAAATACATTTCAGAAAGTTTTAGAATACAATTTTTTAAAGTACTTTCATTTTTCAAGAGAAGCTATTATACCTGATGGTATTAAACACATGATTTTCTGATATCATTTTTGTCTATACAAAATAAAGTACACAAGTGAAGCGACTGTCTGGATACTTTAAATCAAAACATTTTTGCTTCAATTTTCTATGTGTTTTGAGTATAACTATTGATCTGACTTGAAAGACCCGATGTAGCCTCTGTTTTATACTTCATTTAGCATGTATGGACTTAACCATAATGAAAGAAATCTTCTTGAGGCCATAACAGCTAGACTGCACACAATACTAATAACAGACATTTGTATAATGCCTTACACATCTCACAAAAGTGCTTTCACATCAATTATTTCATTAGGTCCTCAGATGGGTGTGTTGGGGCAAGCAAACTGTGAAATAGGTGGCAAATTATTATGACTCACATTTTATAGATATAAAAGAGAGGGATACATTTTGTATGTTTCTTGCAAATACCTAAATATCTTGCACAAAATTCTCTTGCCTATAGAAATATAGTTGCTTTAACATGAAGGTAAATCTTGCTAAAAGTAAAGCCTATTTGTATACATTTGGGACTTGCTATTCACCTAATGTTGTCAAGTAGTGGGGAGTACAAATTAGACTTTTATAACTGTTAATTTCCAGATATTTATAAATGTACCATGGGAATATATACAAAAAAACTTATGTGTTCTATAAGGGACTGAGAGTATGCGCAGAAGAGATGGCATTTTGAATTGAATCTTAGAGGATGACTTCAACAATGAGAGAAATGATTAAGGCTGAAAATGACAGCTCTCAATGTAAAACTGCCCATCAGAGTTGACAGTCTGTAGCATGCTTTAGCTTCACAGTAAGTTACCTGGGAGAAAATTATGGAAAATACAACTAGAAAAGTATCAGTGACCAGATTATGCGTAGTTTTGAATTCCAAACTAAAGATTTTGGCTCTGCTTGTGTAGGCAATAAGGAAAGTTCTTTGTTTTTGTTTAGTTTTAGGGTAAAAATGTAGGAAACCTTACTCTGATAGGAGATGAAAAGGGAGTTGAGAAGGGAATCTTAGGCCAGTATTTTCCAAACACCTCAAAGGACACATACAGAATGTTAACATGTGCATGTGGGCCAAACTGACAAGGTTTCGCTTGTGTGTGGGCTGCCATCTCCCTGAGACCTGCTCCTCCCAGCCTCCCTGAAGGCTGAGAGAATAACTGTAATTTATCTCACTTGACTCTATTGGCTCCACCATCAAAGAGCCTTTTGCTTCTGTTGGGGAATCCTGCCTTCAGCAAAGGAAGGAGGAAGAGGAGGTAAAGAGGACAAGACAAGGGATATAAGGAGACAAAATGAGAAAGGAAGCAGAAGTGTGGTATCATAAAGCCAGTGGTATCATGAGTCAAAGGAGGAGAAACATTTTTAAAAGGGAGAAAGCCAAAAAGACTTGACCGCTGTTTAAAAGTAGTCTTCAGTTCAGTTCAGTTCAGTTCAGTCACTCAGTCGTGTCTGACTCTTTGCGACCCCATGAACCGCAGCATGCCAGGCCTCCCTGTCCATCACCAACTCCCGGAGTTCACTCAGATTCACGACCATCGAGTCAGTGATGCCATCCAGCCGTCTCTTCCTCTGTCATCACCTTCTCCTCCTGCCCTCAATCCTTCCCAGCATCAGGGTCTTCTCAAATGAGTCAGCTCTTCATATCAGGTGGCCAAAGTATTGGAGTTTCAGCTTCAACATCAGTCAGAAAAGCAGTAGGGAAGTTCTTCAAAAAATTCAAAATGAACTACCATATGATCCAGCAATTCTATTCCTGGATATGTATCTGAAGGAGTTGAAATCAATATCTCTAAGGGATATCTGCACACTCATGTTCATTGCTGCATTATTCACAATAGCCAAGATATGGAAACAAGCCAAGTGTCCAACAATGGAAATATAGAGAAAATGCTATATGTGTATATATATACATGCAGTATGTGTACACACACATACAATGGAAGACTATGCAATCACGAGAAAGAAGGAAACACTGCTGTTTGCAAAAACATGACTAGAGATAAGTTGGACACAGAAAAACAAATATTGTATGATCTCACTTATATGTGGAATCTAAAAAAGCTGAATTTATAAAAACAGAATAAAATGGTAGTTACCAGGGCCTTGAGAGTGGTGGAATTGGGAAGATGTTGTTTAAAGGGAAAGATTTACAACTAGTTGATACAGAGGTCTTAGAACTCTAATGCATAACAGTGACTACAGTCAGCAATACTGTATTAGAAACTTTTTGGACATTAAGGAGATCAAACCAGTCACTCCTAAAGGACATCAACCCTGAATATTCATTCCCTGAAGCTGAAGCGCCAAAACTTTGGCCACCTGATGCAAACAGCTGATTCATTGGAAAAGATCCTAATGCTGGGAAGGATTGAAGGCAGCAGGAGAAGAGGATGACAGAGGATGAAACGGTTGGATGGGTGTCACCGACTGGATTGACATGAGTTTGAGCAAACTCAAACTTTGGATGATNGAGAGAGAGAGATTTTGAAGGGAAGAAATGTGAGAATGTTCTCACTCAATAGCTTTTGCTTTTTCTGTAAAATAAAATGTGAGCAGGATGGTAATCATTCAACAATTCCTACTGGGGAAAAGGATAGTTGACAAGGTAGAGTGAAGTTAGGGTCAGATGCATCTATCAGGCATGTTCTAACACTGTGCCCAACAATATCTTAGGTGCTGTAGGGGATGTAAAATATGGATGACATAATTCTTGTCCTTGAGGGGAAACACACATACAAACATCTTTAAAAAAAGGAAATCTTTGCAAACTAAACTATTATTTGCTGCAAAGCGCAAAAGCAATCTTATGGAAGAACCAGGGGAGTGGGAAGAAGCTGAGAAAAGCTTCATGCATTATGCGGATAAACAGAGGATTCATTTTTAGAAAGAAGCAGAGACCAGAGTCAGGATGGCACACACGACAGATAGTAGAGGAAGTGGGTGATGAGGAACCCAACTGAATACTTTGGAAGGAACCAGAGTGTCTGTGGGGAGTATAAAGATGCATGGAGATCAATTAGGTATTTACATGCAGGATAGAGGAGAGCATGGAGATAACAGAGGTAGAAACATAATAAACCAGGAAACTGTTGCAGCAAACCAGATGTGAGGCTATGCAAGAGTAATGCCCATGCCAGAATGGGGAGAGAAAGGGATAAATCTGAGATATATTCTGAAGGATGATTTGATAAAATAATGTGACAGATTGGATATTGATTGGGAAGAAGCAAAGAATAAACTCTGTTTTTAAGCTTTCACTTCTGGGAGATAGAAAAAGGATGTTAGTGCCGAAATGGAACATCTGGAAAAACAAGACTGTTCTGGGGTGAAGATGATGAGTTTCAGTTTGGGGCTTTTTGATGTTTAGGGGAATAGTAATGAAGATAGATGATATGTATTTGTTGGACATTTCAAGTCTGTGATGGGAAAGCACAGGGACTTCTAATTTGAATTATCACCAAGAGGTCATCAATGAAGCTTCGGGAAAGAATCAACTCACCAGAGAAAGTGCTTGGAGACACATAGGATCAGAGAGTTAAGACTTGAGTTTCAATCAGCATTTTCAGTTAAAAATGAAGAACAAAAAGCCAAGCCTGATAAGGAGGTGAAGCAAAGGATTAGAAACTATGGGCAACTAATGAATCAACATGTTTTGAAACAGAGCAAGAAGAAAACCTCAATTTTGTTGCAGTCCTGAATATTCATTGGAAAGACTGAGCTGAAGCTGAAGCTCCAATTCTTTGGCCACCTGATGCGAAGAACTGACTCACTGGAAAAGACCCTGATGCTGGGAAAGATTGAAGGCAAGAGGAGAAGGAGACGACAGGATGAGATGGTTGGATGGCATCACTGACTCAATGGATATGAGTCTGAGCAAGCTCCAGGAGTTAGTGATGGACAGGGGAGCCTGGCATGCTGCAGTCCATAGGGTTGCAAAGAGTCGGACATGACTGAGCAGGTGAACTGAACTGACAGGTCATGAAGAAATAGAATTGATAAAAATACACTGAACCTGAGCAAAAGGAGATCATTTTAAACTTTCCAGCAATCAATTTCAGTGAAGCAATGGGAGAAGAGAATGAAGGTATGAGGTAAACAGACAGTGATTATATGCTTAAATCTTTCCAAAGGAGAGCATGTTAGAATTTCTTAGAGTCTTGAGGAAGTGCTTTGTTGATCAACAATGAAATTGATGGGGTGTTATACTAGACCCTGCTCACCCCTCAGCCATCTGGAGCAGCTCCATTTACATGTTTGTAAGCATGTGTATGTGAGCACATGTGCCTGTGTGTATATGTCTTCACACACATATAGATTTCGGAGCTGCCTAAAATATTTTATTTGGAGATGTGTGTGATGCTAAAATAAAACATAAAATTTAATAATCTTCTCTAGAAGTTTGGCAACCAAAAAGAGACCAATAACAGATGAGTGCTAAAGAAGACGGTAGGGTAATTTTACAACAAGATATTAACTCCCAATATTTAGAGAAAACTGGCTGTGGATTCATACATCTCTTATTTTAAATGTTGCCTCTATTTACTAACTGTGTGAGTGAGTTACTTGGGTTTCCCAGGTAGCTCACTGGTAAAGAATCTGCCTACCAATGCAGAAGACACAGGAAATGGAGGTTTGATCCCTGGATTGGGAAGCTCACCTGAAAGAGGAAATTGCAACCCACTCTAGTACTCTTGCCTGGAGAATCCCATGGAGAGAGGAGCCAGGTGGGCTACAGTCCATAAAGAGTGTCCACAAAGAGTTGAATACAACTGAGCACACATGTGCATGAGTTACACGGCCTCTCTTAACCTCAGCTCTCACCTGTCTGGAATGTATACAGCAGTTCACTTTGTAGGGTGATTGTTAGGATGAGATTGGAGTAGGCAAGGGGACCAATTTCTTTCATCTCTGATTTCCATTTCAATTAATGTGATTTCCACAAACCACACACTGAGGTATATAGGAAATGAAACTTCATGTTCTGTAATTGATCTGAATCTCTGACTTGAGCTCCTATTTTGATTGATGGTAGAAATCTTAGCTGAGTCATTTTTAGGTGAACTCAAAAGCTCTGTGTGTTCTCAGACATTTCATTTTTAAACCCAAGTAAATCCATTATTTACCTCCCCACACAGTCTGTCCAGGGTAGCATCTAAGATCTCATGCATCTTCTTGGTTCTGAGTTGTCCTTGGTCAACTTGTCTTTGGCATGCTTTGGGATTCACCCTCTGACTTCCTCCTGGAGCCCATGTCACGCTCTGCATGGGCACTGGATGATGTATAATGGGTCCTGCCTCATCTTCTGATGCTCATGAAACAAACCAAGCCTGACTGACTGCTGTGGCATCTTCTTACCTGGAGCAAGAGTCCACTCTCTGTACACCAGCTATTTCAGCCAGATAGAATATAGTCATCTCTTCAGGGCCATGAGAAAATATGAGTCTCCCTTGGAGACCTATTGAGGTTTAGGGGGTTACCTTGAGCTCCTTCAGACCTACCTGGCCCCTCAAGTATAGTCATGATTGCACCAACTCTCAGATTCCCCCTAAGGGTTTTTTTTTTTTTTTTTNTTCCAGCAATCAATTTCAGTGAAGCAATGGGAGAAGAGAATGAAGGTATGAGGTAAACAGACAGTGATTATATGCTTAAATCTTTCCAAAGGAGAGCATGTTAGAATTTCTTAGAGTCTTGAGGAAGTGCTTTGTTGATCAACAATGAAATTGATGGGGTGTTATACTAGACCCTGCTCACCCCTCAGCCATCTGGAGCAGCTCCATTTACATGTTTGTAAGCATGTGTATGTGAGCACATGTGCCTGTGTGTATATGTCTTCACACACATATAGATTTCGGAGCTGCCTAAAATATTTTATTTGGAGATGTGTGTGATGCTAAAATAAAACATAAAATTTAATAATCTTCTCTAGAAGTTTGGCAACCAAAAAGAGACCAATAACAGATGAGTGCTAAAGAAGACGGTAGGGTAATTTTACAACAGGATATTAACTCCCAATATTTAGAGAAAACTGGCTGTGGATTCATACATCTCTTATTTTAAATGTTGCCTCTATTTACTAACTGTGTGAGTGAGTTACTTGGGTTTCCCAGGTAGCTCACTGGTAAAGAATCTGCCTACCAATGCAGAAGACACAGGAAATGGAGGTTTGATCCCTGGATTGGGAAGCTCACCTGAAGGAGGAAATTGCAACCCACTCTAGTACTCTTGCCTGGAGAATCCCATGGAGAGAGGAGCCAGGTGGGCTACAGTCCATAAAGAGTGTCCACAAAGAGTTGAATACAACTGAGCACACATGTGCATGAGTTACACGGCCTCTCTTAACCTCAGCTCTCACCTGTCTGGAATGTATACAGCAGTTCACTTTGTAGGGTGATTGTTAGGATGAGATTGGAGTAGGCAAGGGGACCAATTTCTTTCATCTCTGATTTCCATTTCAATTAATGTGATTTCCACAAACCACACACTGAGGTATATAGGAAATGAAACTTCATGTTCTGTAATTGATCTGAATCTCTGACTTGAGCTCCTATTTTGATTGATGGTAGAAATCTTAGCTGAGTCATTTTTAGGTGAACTCAAAAGCTCTGTGTGTTCTCAGACATTTCATTTTTAAACCCAAGTAAATCCATTATTTACCTCCCCACACAGTCTGTCCAGGGTAGCATCTAAGATCTCATGCATCTTCTTGGTTCTGAGTTGTCCTCGGTCAACTTGTCTTTGGCATGCTTTGGGATTCACCCTCTGACTTCCTCCTGGAGCCCATGTCACGCTCTGCATGGGCACTGGATGATGTATAATGGGTCCTGCCTCATCTTCTGATGCTCATGAAACAAACCAAGCCTGACTGACTGCTGTGGCATCTTCTTACCTGGAGCAAGAGTCCACTCTCTGTACACCAGCTATTTCAGCCAGATAGAATATAGTCATCTCTTCAGGGCCATGAGAAAATATGAGTCTCCCTTGGAGACCTATTGAGGTTTAGGGGGTTACCTTGAGCTCCTTCAGACCTACCTGGCCCCTCAAGTATGTATAGTCATGATTGCACCAACTCTCAGATTCCCCCTAAGGGTTTTTTTTTTTTTTTTTCCCTAAGAAGTAATGTCCTTTTGGGCTACATTTTGGGGAATTCAGCTCTGGTTTTAAATTTACAAACGTAGCTGAGGTTTCTCTGCTTATATCTCCTGGAAAACAACAGGAAACAGAGGCCATCTCACAGAGTCCCTTCAGAAACCCTTTTGAACATAGCAATGTTCAAAAGCTGTGCTCCCGCTCTCCTACTGTGCCTTTACCTCGCCTTTTCTCCTGCTTACAGCACATAGTGGTGTTGTTGTTCAGTTGCTAAGTGGTGTTTGACTCTGAGACCCCGTGGACTGAGCCTACCAGGCTCCTCTGTCCATGGGATTTTTCCAGGCAAGAATACTGGAGTAGGTTGCCATTTCCTTCTCCAGAGGATCTTCCCAACCCAGGGATCAAACTCATGTCTCCTGCACTGGCTGGCAAATTCTTTACCACTGAGCTACCTGGGAAGCCCACAGCCTCTAGTGTGGATATGAGCAAAACTCTGCTTGCATTTGGTCACTGATATTTACAAAGCCTTTCTATGTACAGCTTGGATCTTCAGTAGATGAACTTCCTTGGATGTTTTGCTATCTTCTTGAGACCTGGCTTTTGATGGAGCTGGATGAGTAAGCTGGACAAAGTCCTGTAAAGCTGCTCTAGGGGCTAAGACCAAGTTTAATGTCAATTGATGGTGCTGAAGTCTTGTCCCAAGAATATTGTGGATTTCGTTTTTTTCTGTTTGTTTTTAAATCAGGCTACACACATAGTCATGGTTAAAGGAGGAAATGGACTAATTTAGATCACATAGGCTTGCAAGGTAGTTTTAGGTCAACATAAGGGCAGCCTAGGCCATCCTGCTCACTTGGTTTCATTGCCCATGTATAATATGGCCCCTATGTCAACATTGTCAGCACAGATATGCTAATTAGGTTGCTCAGCAGTCATTAAAAATGGAACAGCCCTACTGGACAGATTTTAATTCATGCAGTTTCCTGGTATAGTCATTTGATAACCAGGACAGCTAAGAAAACTGCCTTAACAGCTAATCTCAGAAAGGGGCACAGAAACTAGTATCTATTCTACTTCCCAAATTGTGATGATATATTACTTATTTGGTTTGTGAAAACCTACCAACACCCGCACAGACACACACACACTCCTTCTCACATGTTTAAACAACATAGAGTTAACATTCCTTATGGCGGCATAGACCTCAGAGTAACTCACTCGTGGGTTCAGCTTTCATTCTAGTTGTCTGAAAAGTTTGCCCTGCAGAATTTCCAGTTGACTAGGATCAAAGTCTGCATATCAATAACTTGAGATATGTAGATGACACCACTCTTATGGCAGAAGGGGAAGAGTCTCTTGATGAAAGTGAAAGAGGAAAGTGAAAAAGTTGGCTTAAAACTCAACTTTCAGAAAACTAAGATCNCTTGAAATTGCCCAAATCAGACTCTAAAAACCTATAACTATCCTTCTTTTAAATCCCCTTTTGAAGGCGCAGCCACAATTCTGTCAAACTGATGTTAGCGTTTTCTGCAGTAGTCTAATAAACTTCATTTTGCTTTATCAACAGGTTCATCTCAAGGTCTTTTAGATGGCTGCTGGTCAACCCAAAATGGGTTTTATTTGCTCCTTTTCATAACTAAATGCAACTCATTTAACTGACTCCACATATAAAATTTATAGACCCAATATTTTCCCTAATAATACCTACATATATAGATTTCATAGTAATGCAAAGAGAACTCACAAATAAGGCAGCAATTCTTAATTTCCTCTTAAATCTTGTAAAGTGTGTGCTATGAACTACATACGTCTAGATCTCCTTAATAGGGTGTTGTCTGATCTTTCCTTTCTTTATAACCTTGGGTGGTTTGCTTTTCTTCTCAGAGCTTGAATTTCTTCTTCAGTAAAATGGGATTCCTTACTATACCACAAAGTTATTGGCAGAATTAAAGGGGTCCATGTAGGTAGAGAGCCTAGAATAATCTCTAGGATATGGTACAAATACAATGTGTTGGTTCCATTCTTCTTTTTGTGTATTTCCTTCTTGAAATTTGGGAGTTTGCCGTATGTTGACAAAAAGTATAACTTGTTCTTGTTTTTCTATATTGCTGAACAGAAAATCTAGGAAAATGAGGTCTCTGTATGTCCCCCACCCCTGCACCCAGCAAATATTCTAATGTCCTTAAGATTATTTTCACATTGAGAGAGGAAGGCAGTGTCTCAGTGACTGAGAGAAAGCCATAAAATGCCCCAAGGCTCCTTAACTACTGGGAGATAGAAGCTCTACCTTTTAATTCAGTTGGGAGCTCCAGAGTTTATTAATTTTTTTCCAGTAGTTGATCTTTCTATCACATCCTCTCCTATTGTATGTAGTATTTTTTAGTAAATACTGAGAATTTGGGTGACAAATGACTTGTACAAATTTCAAAAATTCCAATTAAGTACCGTACCTGTTCCTGAATGTAAATTTTGATTCTTCTTATGCATGATGTTCAATGGGTTAAAAGTTGAATCATAAGGGAAAAACTAGATGTTGCCATATTTTTGTATCCAAGTTTTGAAATGTTTTCTTAGCTGGAATTTCCCTTTCTTTCCCTCTCTGTTCATTTGTGTCCATCTGCTTCTCTCTCCCAAGCATATCTGTGTCTGCACATAAACACACACACACACACACACACACACCTGGCTTTCTTCCCTTTCGTGCTTTCATGTCACTGACTTTTACAGAATCTGTGCTTAGGCAGTCTGGACAGCAGCAATCTAAAGACAGATTCCATCAAGCTCGTATCTGTTAGAACCTGCAGTGCTTGCATTTGGATTCGATATCTAACAATAATGTGGTATTTTATAAACATTAGTGAGGATGATTTTGCACTGGTCAGCAAAGGTAAAAAAAAGATAGGTGCTTTGGGAAAACAAATAAAAAAGGAATTGGATCTGTCTCAATAAATTGCACAAATTGTAAATATCCCAAAGATGCAGCCACTTACTCTGGCATAGGAAAATAAAGCTGACAATTACGCTTTAGAATGAATAGGTGAGTAATATGATGGCTTAAAAATTTCCTTTACCATTGTTCTTCTATTAAGTGCAGCAGTGTATTTGTTTATTAAATGCAGTTTCTGTCCTATCTGTCCATTCAGTTATTCAGATATTATTTTTATAATGCCAATGAAGATTTACAGTCAAGTCATGATCCTTTTCTATTCTGGTTTGGATCTGCAGATACACTTGTTCCATCAAGTTAAACATAATTATAGAATAATCTTTCACAAATATTATAGCTAATAACATTAGGGCCTTTATACATTCTGGTCTTTCATTTCTGCACATTAAAATTTCATTTGAAATGAAAGAACTCTGAAGATTTGAATATCTTTTTGAAACATCATACGTGGTTTCTAGCATTGTGTGCATCAAAACCTCAGAATTGGCCATGTTTGGTCAGGATTACATGACCTGGACAAAGTCAGAAGCAATTTGAAAAATATGATTTCTGGCGGTAGCAAAGCAAACCTTAGTTTGATTATGAGCTAAACATTCCTCTTTGGTTTTAAAGATCAGAACTTGATATTTTACTCAGGCTACGGTCTGAACAGAGTTTAGTTTAGTGGGAAAAATGATCGTCATTTTAACTTTTACAAGTACATGTTGTAATGCCAAAGACTCAACGTGTAGGAATCTGCCAGGACAAAATTGACAATTCAGGGCATTGTTTTGACATGAATTAATATAAATATCACATCAGACAATTTTTAGTTTCTTCGTTGAACGTAGAGTCCTAGAATTTTGCTGCTACTACTACTGCTACAAAGTTGCTTCAGTTGTGTCTGACTCTGTGGGAACCCATAGACGGCAGCCCACCAGGCTCCCCTATCCCTGGGATTCTCCAGGCAAGAACACTGAAGTGGGTTGCCATCTCCTTTTCCAATTCATGAAAGCGAAAAGTGAAAATGAAGTCACTCAGTCGTGTCTGACTCCCAGCGGCCCCATGGACTGCGGTCCACTAGGCTCCTCCGTCCATGGGATTTCCCAGGCAAGCGTGCTGGAGTGGGGAGCCTTCTACTCACAAACATAACAGCTATGCAAAGTCACTAATTAAAAACTAGGTAAAGAGCTGCACTGCTTATATTAATTGAAGCACTCATGGAAACTAGAAATCCTCATGAGTTTATTTATCATTGTATAAATTCTAGTGAATGTGACTGCATGAAGTAAATTTAATGCTGTATTTTGAGGGACTGGCCCTTAATTTTAAATATTTTCCAACATTTAATCTACATCAACATTTTTTATTTCTTTATGTAATCACCTTTCATTAACTGCTATGAAACAAGTTCTCATAAACCAAGAAGACATGTTGTTCTGTTGTGTAACCATGGGTAAGAAAGATGATAGAACTTCGTACTGAAGCAATGTGGTCTGTTTGATTAAAATATTATCTTTTTCTTTGACTTTGAAAATAATGTTCTCAGAATTAAAACAAAACCTAACAAACTTTGTACAACTCTGATTGTTAATATTAGTTTGGTAAAAATTTCAGTAGATGTATTACTTTAAAACATTTTGACATTTATAGAAGTAATTTTATTAAATGTGTGAGACTAGATACTTTTCAAGATTCACAGCTATATTCATAATTAAAATCAATGGATAGTTAAAGTTAATATACTATTTCACTCTCTTTTTAGACAAATATTTATTTCTACAAAACAAGAGCCAACTGTATTTCTCTAAAAATATCCTATAGTGGCTTTGCAAATTAGTCAATGAATTTTAACAGGGTATGCTCTGACTTTGATCTTTTGTGCTGTCTAAATGCGCAAAGGTTTATTTTTCCTACTTATCATTCTGAGCTATATTTCCATATTCTTGGGGGCACATTGATTTTGTATTGTCAAGTGACGGCATCAAAACATCATTCCCAACTTTCTGCACTTAATTGTAATATCATTTATTGATAAATGATGGTGTATCTGTCCTCTATTACTGAGAATAGTCGTCATATTCCTCAGGTCAAGAAGATCCCCTGAAGAAGGAAATGTCAACCCACTCCAGTATTCTTGCCTGGGAAATCCAATGGCCAGAGGATTNAATTGTAATATCATTTATTGATAAATGATGGTGTATCTGTCCTCTATTACTGAGAATAGTCGTCATATTCCTCAGGTCAAGAAGATCCCCTGAAGAAGGAAATGTCAACCCACTCCAGTATTCTTGCCTGGGAAATCCAATGGCCAGAGGATTCTGGAGTACTACAGGCCATGAGGTCCCAAAAAAGCTGGACACAGCTCAGTGACTAAACAACAACAATTATCAATTATGTACCTAATTATCTTTCAGTGATAGGATCACCTATTTTGAACTTGTCAGAACCTTCTCAAAAACAAGCAAGATTCATATAGTATAATAGAAATTCTCTTTCCTCCTCCTGGAGTCTGTCTCATCTTTTTTCCTTAAAACTATACTTCCTGCCTACTTCCAGCTGTGAATAAACATGGACATAGATAAGCGTTGTTGATGCATGACCTTTGCCCACATGTGATGGTAGATGACACTGCATTGAGCAAATGAAGAAACTGCTGCTTGGATCAGCACTCTCTTAAGAGGAAAGATCATTTCTCCTTTCTTGCTATTTAGCCAAGCATTTACTGTGGGGATTTCCAAAGACCCAGTATTAGGGTTTCTGTCAAAAAGTTGATGGTCATACACACATATCTTGAAAGCAAATAGTTTGAAGTCAAAGGGCATAACTCATTGCATTTATTCCATACATGTTGTTAATTTAAGGTGCACTTTCTATCTCGAAAGGTCAGGAAATATCAATTTGATAGCTCATTCTAGTTCTACCTAATATTTTCTTTACTTTACATGCAAACACATCCAAGAGCCCAAAAGAGGCAAAGGAAAAATCATGTAAATTGTCTGATCTTTGTTCAGTGCAAAAGCTGAATTTAGCAGTTCTGCTCATCCAGCTCCCAGAGAAATCAAACATCACAGAAAGTTTTGCCTTGCTGAATGGTCTTTCTGATCTTACTTTTGAACAACTGAAGATGTAAAAGAGCCATAAGGTCGAAAGCAGAGATCATATTCCCTTGTAATACAAGTCCTTTATCTTGCNGGCATCACTGACTCAATGGACATGAGTCTGAGTGAACTCCGGGAGTTGGCGATGGACAGGGAGGCCTGGCGTGCTGCGGTTCACGGGGTCAAAAACAGTCGGACACGATTGAGCGACTGAGCTGAACTGATGTTACTATTTTAGATCATACCCATATTTTATTTTTTAGTAAAATGGTTTAGAAAAGAACAGACTGCATGAAAATATTAGGGTGCATGCATATAGCACAGTGAGTTTTTCCTCACTCATAATTTTTTGAGTCATGCTATGAAATGGGAAGTTGCAGTGGGCGCCCGGCAAAAAGTCTGGAAACTTCTTGTTTAGAGCGTACATTTCGATTGCACAGCTCTTCTGTTTAAAATGTCTTGATGCTTCTGTCTTTCACCTGGCATTCAAGGCCGTTCCTGCTCTGTCCATCTGTCTCCTTTCTCTCTGACCCCTTGTCACCTACAAATCGGCCCTTGCCACTCTTCTGATATTCTCTGGGAAAAAGTCAAATCAGGGCTTCAGTCTTCTGCATTTGAAAAGGATGTTTCACTTAAGCCCCCTCTGATAGCTCTCTAGCTTGCCTAACAGGTTCCCCAGACTTCTTATAGCTTGTGAATTGCTTACNTAAAGAAACTGTGGTACATATACATGATGGAATACTACTCAGCTATAAAAAGGAATGCATCTAAATCTGTTCTAATGAGGTAGATGAACCTGGAGAGTATCATACAGAATGAAGTGAGTCAGAAAGAGACAAATACTGTATATTAATGCATATATATGGAATTTAGAAAAATGGTACTGACAATCCTACATGCAGGGCGGCAAAGGAGACATAGATATAAAGAATAGACTTTTGGACTCAGTGGGAGAAGGCAAGGGTGGGATGATTTGAGAGAATAGCACTGAAACATGTACATTATCATATGGAAAATAGATGAGCAGTGTAAGCTCAAGGCATGAAGCAGGGCACCCAAAGCCAGTGCTCTGAGACAACCCAGAGGGATAGGTTGGGGATGGAGGTTTGGAGGGGGGGGTGGTTCAAGATGGAGGAGGACACATGCATATCTGTGGCCAATTCATGTTGATGTATGGCAAAAACCATCACAATATTGTAGCATAATTACCCTTCAATTGAAACCAATCAATTAATTGAAGAAAAAAATGGTAACTCTTCTCTTCTTCTCCTCTCCACATCCTACCCCTCCCCACACCTTATTTTTATTTAATGGTAGGCTAGATCAGATTTGAGAATGCACCATTAGTCATGCAATTTTCATCCTTTCAAAAGTATATTTCCAGTAGGATAATAAAATAACAAAGATTAAAATGTCAGTGTTCTTTTAAATTTCATTGAATAATTATGAAGTGCTTACCTATGCTTAAAAAGGCTTCCCTGGTAGCTCACTCAGTAAAGAATCCGTCTGCAATGCAGGAGACTGCCTGCAATGCCAGAGAGGCAGGTTTGATCCCGGGTTAGGAAAATCCCCTGGCGAAGGAAATGGCTATTCACACTGCTGTATTCCTGCATGGGAAATCCCACAGACAGAAGAACCTGGTGGGCTACAGTCCATGGGGTTGCAAAGCATCAGATATGACATGTTTGAGTGACTAAGGCTCATTCATGCTTATAAAATTCTGAGTACACAGTAGACTTAAAAAGTCAGATCTGTTCTCTGACCTCACATAGCTCACATTCTCATAGAAAAGCTAAAACAGAGTCAAATATATTTGGCAATAAATCCATCTAGATATGTGTTAGGCCATTCCTTCTGTAGTGCCCTGGTCTACTTTTCTAAGCTCTTTTTCTTAAAATTTTTTTTTTTTTTTAATTTTGACTGTGCTGGGTTTTCTCTAGTTGTGGCATGCAGGCTTAGTTGGCTCTGCAGCATGTGGAATCTTAGTTCCCCAACCAGGAATCAGACCTGTGTCTCCTGTACTGGAAGGTGGATGCTGAAGGACCAGACCACCAGAAAAGTTCCCTAAGTGCCTTTTAAACCAGTTGTTCTTGGATATGATCCCATCCTTCACCATCCTGGGAATTATCTTTTCCTCTTTTATGTATTACATCTCATTTTCTTTTTTCTTAGCTTTTCCTCCTTATTTTTGATACAGCATATCTTCCTATAGCTTCTTGAAAAAGGAACATGGAAACTACATTTTTTGAGACTTAGCTTTATTAAGATGTCATTTTTCTCCCCTCATACTTTCTAAATCCTAGCTTGGTTAAGCATTCTGGTTGGAAATCAATTTCTCTTTGAATTTTAAAGAATCTATTATTTTCTAGCTTTTGTTGTTGCTGTTGAAGAATCTGGGTAGCATAGGACCTGTATTTTCTCTCCTAAAGTTAGAAGACAGATTTCCTTATCTTATGTATTCTTCAATAAAAGTGAAATGTTTTAGAGTGGTTTTTCTTTTTTAAAAAATTTATTTTGCAGAGCATTTAGATTATTTCAATCTGTCAACTTCTGCCTTTCCATTCTAGGAGATGGAGGACAAAGAGAGGGCCAATGGAGCAGTATTCTTTAGTGTAGGCAATAAGGAAGTATCTGGAAAGAATTTTAAAATAATACTAAAAGATGCTCTTCTTTGATTACTACGTGTCAGAAATTCTCCGTCTAAATCTATTATCACTTTAAGAAAAATTACTGGCTGGCATGGTTGAGTTTTGATAATATACATGTAACTTTCATATTAGCACATTTGCATTACTTATCCTATACTAAATGTATTTTGCATGGAGATTAATGTGGAGAATGTCTAGTTATAAAATTAGTCCCATCCTTCTAATTTGTGCCAACATAGCTACACTCATTCATTTTGAGAGTAAGTTTCTAAGGGTTCAGAATTATTTGACTTCTCTGTGGGTGTAGCTTCTGCTTTGAGCCCCTACTGTACGACTTAAGTCTGTATTTAAATAATAAATGCAAAATTGCACTGCATAGGTCTGTATTTAAATAGATGCAAAATAAATAATGATAGCATAGTGGTTGTAAAGATAAAGAACTGAAACCTGAATTATTTCAATGCTGTCATTCTGTGTGACCACAGGTATTTTTATTTAAAATTTTTGTATTGTTTTGGCTTGCCATGCTGCATGCAGGATCTTAGTTCCCCAAGCAGGGATTGAACCTGCACTCCATGCAATGGAACTGCAGAATCTTAACTGCTGGACCATGAGGGAAGTCCCCGCCACTAGATATTTAATTTGGAATTAAAAATTTTTTTTTAAATGAAGCAGAGTACCAGTTGTGAGGTACAATATTTTTGCTTTGCAAGTGTAGGCTTAATTCATTTATAATATTTTATTAAGTGTAAATAATTTCTGGTAAGTTGATATCTATTCCTTTTAAGTTGTTATTTATGTTGAAGCAAAATGAATGAAGAAAAAATAATTACTGAGTATTATATGACTATTATAAAAATAAGTATATTGATTAACACAAAGTAAAATGTAAAAAATAAATAATTTAAAAAATGATCTGTATTAGGTGTTGGATAAAATAGCTATGTTTTGTATAGTTTTAAATAGTTTCATATATTTTCATTGAACTTTCTTTACTTCTATTCTGTCTTTTTGTAATTGCTCTTATTTAGATGTGGGAGCTCCTGGGTTTATCCTCTAATTTTCTTTTCTTTGCTCTTATATGTTCTTTCTCTTTTCTTTTCATTCATTTTCAGAGAGATTTCCTCAACTTGCTAGTCTTTTCTTTGATTTTTAAAATTTCTACCATCAAATTATTAATTTTCAAAAGCTCTTTCTTGTTCTCTGAATTTATTTTCTTAATGGCATATTTTTTTTGCTTTATGGAAGCTTAAATACATATATATATATTCATATTATATGTGTTGTATAATTATATATGTTGTATAAGTGTTAGTTGCTCAGTCGTGCCTGACTCCTTGTGACTAATCCCATGGACTGCAGTCCACCAGGCTCCTCTGTCCATGAGATTTTCCAGGCAAGGATACTGGAGTGGGTGGCCGTTTCCTTCCCCAGGGGATCTTCCCCACCCAGGGATCAAACCTGGGTCTCTTGCATTGCAGGCAGATTCTTTACTGACTGAACTACAAGAGAAGCCCATATATGTTGTATACATATATACAAGTATGTATATATACATACTAACCAGTCTAAAATTAGTAATTACTAATTTTTCTTTTAGGTTTTCTTCTACTCCCTATATTGTTATCTATTTCATTAGCAATTGTTTGAGACAATTTGTTTGGTCTTCTTTCTCTTATTAGGTTTGGTGTTTCCCTAAAGTGTAGTGATCCTTCTTTCTCTGTTTATGTTTAGATTGAAATACTTAAAAGCTAATTTTAAAGTCAGCATGCATGGCTTAAACTTACTTATTGGTGGGTCTCATAAAAGGATTATTGAATAAGAGCCCAGTTGTTTTGCCAGTGACCTCAAATTATCATACCTGTGGTCATTTTTCCTCAGCTGGTCAAGTTCCCCAATGAAGAATCCTTTTCATTTTTGTTAGTGGGAGTGGAGAACTGAAGAGGTGAGATATAATATGAGGTCAGCTAGCTTTCTGAAAGCTTCAATACGAAAGTCAAGAAAGTGTTAGTTGCTAAGTTATGCCAGACTCTTTGCCATCCCATAGACTGTAGCTTACCAGGCTCCTCTGTCCATGGAATTCTCCAAGTAAGAATACTGGAGTGGGTAGCCATTCCCTACTTCAGGGGATCTTCCTGACTCAGGGACCGAACCCGGGCTTCCTGCATTGCAGGAGGATTCTTTGCCATCTGAGCCACCACGGGTGTTCAGGTATGAAAGGGGTCAGCAATCTTTCTGCCTGCTGTCCCTAGAGTCAAGACTCTTTTTCATCTCTGCTCTCCAAAACAATCTTGCTTTCTGCCAGGCTACGCAGTCTGGGAAAGAGTAGATCTAAGGTCTAACAGATTATACACATTTCTAACAAGCCAGGTGTTTTTAGCACTAGTTCCTGAGTTCTGTAGTGTGAATTGTCTCGTTTCTCATTGGCTTAGATTTCTAAACACTTAGGTCTTAGCTTCCTCAATTCTAAGGCAATCATGGCTCATCTATTCTCTCAACATCTTGAAAACATTGTTGACAACTTTTTTCTGCAGAAAACTCTTTTTCATTCTGTGGCTCTTTTTAAATTGTCTGTCACTGTCATCTTATGGGTTATTGTAGGACAAAAGGATAAAGACCTTGTTAAGGGGGATACATTCAAACATAGATTCTCTGATAACATACCAGACTGACTGGTCTCATCTTTCAGCAGATATGGCCAACTCTCAGGAAAGGCTGACCAGGAGGTTCCGTGGGAAACACAATTAAAAGAACAGGTATCACTTCCTGTACCACGTCAGGGAGATTCCTTCTCTCCTCTTAATATTCCCTGCAGTAGACATGGCCTTTTCTGGTAGCTCAGCTGGTTTAGAAACCGCCTGCAATGAATGAGACCCTAGTTTGATTCCAGGGTCTGGAAGATCCCCTGGAGAGTGATAGGCTACCCACTCCAGTGTTCTTGGGCTTCCCTGGTGTCTCAGATGTTAAAGAATCCACTTGCAATGCAGAAGACCTGGGTTCAAGCCCTGAGTTGGGAAGGCCCCTTGGAGGAGGGCCTGGCAACCCAGTCCTGTATTCTTGCCTGCAGAATCCCCATGGACAGAGGAGCATGGCGGGCTACAGTCCACTACATGGGATCACAAAAGATTGGACACGACTGAGCAACTAAGCACAGCACAGCAATAGGAAACATGTGCCACTTGCCCAAAGGGAATATTTTTTAACTTTTAGATGTATTTGTTTCTGTGATAAGAGTTATATATAACTCACTTTAGAAAATTTGCAAAATGTCTTTGTTCAAATCTTTCTTTCATTACTGTGATTGCCAAATATCCAGTCTTGTGTAATAATTTTCTCATGCTCACTATATTTTGAAATAGATTCTATTTATTGTAAATACTCAAAAAGTACATATATACATTTTAAAGATAAATAATAAAAATAAACATTTATGTACTCACTCCATTGGCCAGATTATAAACTCCTTGAGGATGGCATTGGAAACTTGGGTTTGCCAAGCATTTTACACTTTATGTTTAATGTACTCATCAAAATAGGCATATGAGGTAGATATTATTAATATTAATATTGATATTACATATTAAGGAACTGAGGCTTAGGGTGGTTAAGAATTTTGGCCAGATAATAAGAGGCCAATATGGTATATGTGATAAAGTACTGTTAACCAAGTATAATGATTTGCTAGGTAACTAAAATGGTAAAAAGAAAATTCTAAGATGTGAAGAAAGAAGCAATTGTAAAAACAGCTACTACCTCTAAACTGAGGGGGGAAAGTAAACATATTGGAATTATTACAACCTAGAACCTGAAAGGAAGGTTTTCATACTTCTGAACCCAGATATCTGAACCCAGATATCATACTTCTGAACCCAGATATCTGAGGCAGAGGACTGCTCAACAGGTTTCTGACCATAAAGGAGGGTTCTGTTGCTCTGGAACTCAGAACTCTGCCCAGCATTGATGTCTCTAGGGAGTGTTGATGGGGCTGCTTCTGCAAGTGAAGAATAAACTGNGGTGTTGTGTGCATGTGTGTTAAGTTGCTTCAGTCATATCTGACTTTTTGCAAACCTGTGGGCCATAGCCCACCAGACTCCTCTGTCCATGTGATTCTATAGGCAAGAATACTGGGTTGGATTGCCATGACTCCTACAGGGGAATCTTCTCAACCCACCAATTGAACCTGCATCTCCTGCATGGCAGGCAGGTTCTTTACCACTGAGCTACCAGGGAAGCCCGGGAAGTGTGTGAGGTAATGCATTTTTAACCAGGTAAGTTGAGAGATTGCAGGATCACAATCATACTCCTCCTAGACCACTGCCTTCCTATTTATCCAGGCACACAAGTTTCAAGGATATTATTTGTTTCCCCTTGATTGCTGGCCCTGGACATTAAATTTTAAGCAGTCCAAAAGGAATGCAGTGCCCTACTTCTTTTGACCCTTTTTTGTAGGGCTTTGATTCAAGGATAGGCCAGTGAAAAGATATGTCACAGACAGATGCAGACTGACTCATAGACCAGCTGCCCACGATTGACCAGCCTATGTAAGTTTGAAGGGGAGGAGTAAGAAGGTAGGAAATGGAGAAGAATTCAAGAAGCCAAGTGCCTAAGAAATATATGCATATGTATCTGGCATGACAAAGATCCTCAGTGCTGAAAATATTTAGTCTTTAGTGTCTACATAAATCAATAAAAAATATGTAGGGCTGTGCTAGCGTCTACATGGAGACTCCAGTGCCCCTCCCTTCCTGAGTCTCAAACCCCACCCTCAATGATACTAATGTCTGGTATTCTGTCTATTAAATTTAGAAAAAAATTACTCTGTCTACCTGCATGAAAAATTCATTGCTCCCTGAATTGGAAGCAGTNCCCCTCCCTTCCTGAGTCTCAAACCCCACCCTCAATGATACTAATGTCTGGTATTCTGTCTATTAAATTTAGAAAAAAATTACTCTGTCTACCTGCATGAAAAATTCATTGCTCCCTGAATTGGAAGCAGTTTTGTATTTAATACAGGTATATCTTACTTGTCAAATTGCTTTTTGGGTTAAGAATTTTTTTTTAATTCCCCACTTTTATTTATTATCTTATTACATTTTTAACTGTTGATGTTTATTTTGTATTTGACATTCAGTGGATTTTCTCTGGGCCTGCCTTTTTTAGTACTGGCTGATGTTTTATCACATATTGATTCCCAATATTTTAAACTGACCCACTGTTGATATGAGGATCATACTGGGAAGTAAGATGTTTACATCTCACTATGAATAGCAGGTAAATGAAATAATAAAGCTTGTCAAAAGCTGAGAAATAAAGTAAGCCAGTTCTTGTTTACTCTCAAGGATATATTGCTATGGAGCTTAGAACCAGCTAACTTCATAATACACAGAGTGAAGTCATTCTGGGCAGAAGGCTACTTACTGTTTTAGACATTTGAGATCTTGAAGGAAAATTTTGAAAAGAGTAAGTTTCAAAAGATAATGCTTAATATTTGTCTATCATAAACTACTTTATTGAAAATAAAAACCTTCCCTTATTGAGCTCTGGGGTGAGACTAGTTAAGCTCATATTTTCTCTCTGTCTTCTAATTCTGTGACTTGACCTTGAACAAGACAGGTAGCCTATTAGTGTCTTGAGTTCCTCATATATAAAACGTAAATAGTAAAATAATACATCTATAATTGTTATGAGGAACAATACAGTTCATGCAATTAAGCACTTTTAACATTGCTCGGTGCATAAGTGTGTAATAAATGTTAGCTCTTGCTGATATTATTATAATTAGTCATAAGGGAGTTGCCCAAACCAAAATTTCATAAGTATAGGCATATTCTTTTAACCTTCTTTCCATACATTTATTTTGCAACAGGCACCTTATTTAATCCATAGGATACAATCAATTGTCTATTTCTGATTCAAGAAATAACAAATGATTTTATCAAACTAGCCTCCATTTTCCAGGTAGAGTTAAACTCCCTTCTCTGGTCTTTCAAAGAACTTTGCTTATACTCTATTGTGGCACTAACCATAATATATTATAATTATCTGCTCACTTATCTATTTCCCTAAGTAAGATATTGATCCTTTAAGGATCAAGGCAATATATTATTTTTATTTTTACCTCCAGGATTAAGAAGAAGGCTTGGCAAACAGTGATCATTCATAATACATTAGCTCAATAACAGATAACTGCCCATAAATGAAATGAATTCTAATATTATCCTTACTTGGATTGCCCTTTATCCTGACCCCTTATTTCTATTAGGTATTAATTTCAAGTGCTCTCTGTTAAGAGGTGCTCATTTTTTAACGTTTGGTTTAATAAGATAAAATTTAAGATAAAAAGATGATTGCATAGGTATATTTTGTAACTCAAAACACACTGATTGTGACCCAATCTTGGCTTCAACTGTGTACACTTCTTATCAAAGATCTTGTATTCTGTTCTTTACAGTAAATCTATGTTTGTAGCCTTCAAAATAGTAGTGAACTTCAGAGCAAAAGCAGGAACAAATAATCTAACATAGCTTTTACTTCTCTAGATCCACAGGTGAAAGAGAACTTTTGCTTTTAAATATTCTGCTCATTTTGATATCCCGACTTAGGGTAGTGGTCAGTGAGAAACTTGTCTGAAATGCAGGTCATTCCCAAGGTATGGAAGATGTCAAATGAGGGCCAGAGAAAACAAGTGACCTTCCTAAGCAAATATTAAATGACAATTTCAGCTGGAGAACACTGTATGCTATGATAAAACAGAACCACTACGAATATGAGCATAGTTGTTTTTCAGTTGTTCAGTCGTCTCTGACTGTTTGCAACCCCATGAACTGCAACACGCCAGGCTTCCCCATCCATCACCAACTGCTGGAGCTTGCTCAAACTCATGTCCATCGAGTCAGTGATACCATCCAACCATCTCATCTTCTGTCCTCCCCTTTTTCTCCTACCTTCAATCTTTCCCAGCATCATGGTCTTTTCCCGTGAGTCAGTTCTTTGCATCAGATAGCCAAAGTATTGGAGTTTCAGCTACAGCATCAGTCCTTCCAATGAATATTCTGGACTGATTTTCCTTAGGATTGACTGGTTTGACCTCCTTGCAGTCCAAGGGACTCTCAAGAGTCTTCTCCAACACCACAGTTCAAAAGCATCAATTCTTTGGCATGCAGCCTTCGTGATGGTCCAACTCTCACATCCATACATGACTACTGGAAAAACCATAGCTTTGACTAGACGGACCTTTGTTGGCAAAGTAATGTCTCTGCTTTTTAATATGCTGTTTACGTTTGTCATAGCTTTTCTTCCAAGGAGCAAATGTCTTTTAATTTTGTGGCTGCATTAAGTTTTGACCATAACCTTATCAATTAACTAGGTTCAGTGGGTATTTTTTCCTTATGACATTCGCTTAAAGCTCAAATACCCTCTTTTTATTTTGAACGTGTTGGTAGCTCCACATTCCTACATGTAAAGAATAAAACATCCATTATAGCTCTCCCTAAATTTTTTCTTGGAGCCTGCTTTTGGCAAAAGCATATGTTAAAACTTACCTCACTTTCAAAGTGAAATGCTTCACCCAGCAGATATACAATTTATCTACATATCTATAATGACCAGGTTTTAATGAGACTTGATTTTCCAGAAAAGGCAAGCTATGCTTATTATGTTTAGTTGAATTTAATATGCTATAAAGCAATAATAAAAGTACCTTTGAGGTAAAATAGGATATTCATACACATACAAATAAAAAGACATCAATACTAACCATGTCTTACTAAAATATATATAGATGTACATAATATGTAAGTATTCTATAAATTGAGGTTGATGGCTAGTTGAGTTTATATTTGGCCTATTCAGTGTACGGCTGCCAATAGCTTTTCTTTTGTGCATTGTGATTAACTTCATTATCACGAGATTTTATGTTTCTGAAAGTGTCTTTGACTGAACCTAGTTAGAAAACAGGAAGGAGACTAGGAGTCCAAGTTGTTGGAACAACATCTATTGTAAGCTAAGCTACTCACTAAAATTCTATGGTCAGATAAAAAACTTGAAAGAAGAGTGAAAATAATGACAGCATTTTTTTTTTTTTTTTGCTTTTTAAATGAAACTCTTACAATAGTGTTGCAATTTTTGAAATATTTTTATTTGTTCTGTTTTAATATACATTTCCAAGCTCTTAAACTTCTGAGGAAGTGAATTAAGAAAGATACGCTTTCTTGATTGGTATGTGAGAAACCCCATGGAATGGGTAATACAAAAAGCTACATAGGCAAAATGTTTTATAAGCATGTTTAAAAGGGGAATCTATCAAGCCATTTCTATATGCTCCTGATTGCTGGCTTGTGTGCTGTGAAGAACAAAACTTCAACTCAAAATGCAAATCATTCAGGAATCATAAAGAGGCACAACCCAAGCCTGCTATCACAGTAATTAAGATTTTCAAAGTAAAATTATTTTCTTCTTTTTTCCTCTTCTCTCTCTATAAAAGAAAAGAGGCAATTTAATGGGCTCTACAATTTGGGGATGCTTTTAGTCAAGGATGTTGCAGGTAAAAATTTATACCACACTTGTCAAAAAAAAAATTCCCCCTTTTGGTACATATAAAGTCCCTCCCTTAATTAAGCCTTCTGGGGTTTGGATGTGTTGATCTCATTTTAAACCAAGCTCAGCACAATTAGACACACTGAGGAGATGGGAGATAAGCAGTGTACACAAAAACATTTCAGACACAAATGTTTCATCCTGCAAGGCCCTGATTTTCTCTTCCCATTTAAAAAAATCTAGGCTCAAATAAAAAAAAGAAAAATTGATTATTTTCAGCTTGTCATACATCTCATTTGGAGTGGGTCAGACCTCCCCATTCACAATTACCACTAGTTAATCTTATCAGAGAAAAATTCAATTACATTTATCAAGGTTATTGCATAGACTAGAGCTATTGCTTCAAAAAAGAAATGGATTTTAGGGCTAAGAATGTTAGTATCGTGTGTTCCCTCAACTTTAAAATAAAAATAAAAAAATAAATCATTAACACTTGCTTTTATACCCATGTTATTAATGGAATCTTGTAATAAAGGAATATCTGACAGCTTTGTAGAAAGGATTATTAATACATAGATTATGGAAGTTTAGGAGGGAGACTCATAACTGTTAATAGACTTCAATTCTCAGCCTACTCTGACATTTTAAAAAATCTAGTTTCAAATTTGATAACAGATTACCAGCTAGGCTGGAAGCCAACCACCTGATTAAGGCAATTTAAATGCTTGCAAAGTGGTGAGATTAAAATCAAATAAGTGCCGATTTTTTTTCCTGCTTCACTTATCTTTCCCTGGATTCGTTCCTTAACTACCAGGTGGTGGAGGACTCTGGGTAATTTTCCTCTGTGCCAATTACCCCAGGATGGTTTTTAGGGTGAAGCAGAATAATTACTGCACTATCAATCCAAAATGGGCTGCTTAATGTGTTTAAGAGAGATTTTGAGCCTTAGCGGGGAAGCTGCCTGAAGCGTGCTCCGCTCATGGTGCCAAAGCCCGCTCGGCCCACTCGGATAGTTAACGTTTCAGTGAGAAGGCAGCATACACCCAAGGTGAAAGAAAACAAGGAAAACTCCCGGGAAGCTGTGGGAAAGTTAATGAGCTGCTTCCAACGTGTGGCAGGCTGCAGTCGCAGGTGGCTGACAAAGCCAGGCAGGTTAAGAAAATAATATTTATCATCCAGCTGCCAGGACTGTCTTTATCAAAACTCTTTCTAAAATCTATACAAGAAGAAGAAAAACGGTCTTGAAAAAAATTTTTTTGAAGAGAAACAGAAACAAAAAGCCCAAAGCAGCTGGGATTCAAATGCTTTTTCCTCGCTGATGTGTTAGAAAGAAAGCAGGAGACAGCGATCGAATCTGACAGCAATTTTTAAACATTTTCCTGCAAACAAAATGGAAAAAACAAACACAAGAATCAGATTACTTACTTAAAAATGAAAATTAAGCTGCAACTTTGAAAGGACACTCCTCAATTCTATTTTGTAGCAACCTCAAATGAGGTAGCCTCTTCCATCTCTTGATGCAGTCTTAATTTCCTTAATTATCATTATTTGAATGTAAATTTTGAGTTTTAGCCAGTTTGTCCGAAGAAGCACGGAGCTACTTTCAAAGCAAAATAAAGAAATCTTTATTTGTCAGGGAGCTGAGGCTGTTTTGTCCATTCAGTTATTTCTTTAAACTGGTCTTTATATGATCTACACCTTCTCCATTTTTAGTGTGCTAAGGGTTTTTTTATTATTATTTAATCAAAGACTGATTTATGATTTAGCTTAACAGATGGTTTGTGATAATGTGAGTCAAAGTGTTTTCAGAGAAATTCAGCATCTGAAATTGTGAGTGTGTTTGTCTGTGTGTGTGTATATGAGAGAGAGACAGAAAGAGAGAGAAAGAGGTTCTGTTTTTATGGATTTGCATTCCTATCTGTGTATGTATCTGGAAGTCAGAGCTTCATAATGCTAACCCAATAGGGTATTATGCCATAAGAAAATGATTTCTTAGTGCAACCATTCCTGGTTTCTGACTTCAGTAATCAATTTCATCTGAGAAGAAAAAAAGATAAATGAGGAGTGAGGGAAATGCATACTACCCTCTGTTCTAAGTACACGTGTTCTAAGTACACATTGGAAAGAATATCATGAACTTCCTACTGGTAGAAAATGAATTCCCATCCATTCTGACAGATATTCTGTTTTAGACGGAAAAGTGTTTTGTAAGGCTCACACAAAATCCATTTAAGATTATCACATTAAACCATATTTACTTCAGAGGTCTGTAATAATTACATGTGCACTTGAAAATCCCCAGGACTTTGGCTGCTGTGTCACAGATTTATACTCAAACATTTTCATTTGATGTGCAAAGTGAGAAGTACTCTTTAGTGGCAAGACAATTATCTGATTCTACTAATAAATGACTGCACTAGTAGTCATTTTTAATTGAACAATTATAGGATATTGCACTGTCAGTTGATTATAGAAGTCATTTCATAAATGTCAAAAATCTCTTTAAATGAATTATGAAGCTCCAAAATAACTCCGGCAATCAGCCAGCAATAACACAATAATCTGTTTACTCTGTTGTCAGATGAACTCTTACCATTTTGTTGAGGGGAGGATGCTAAGAGGAGAAGCGGAGCACAGTGTGGGGAGCCTTTTCTTAAAGATTAGGCTGAGCTTGAGCTGAAACAACCACCTTGGCTTTGATTTATAGAGATTTGGAGCGTTCTGAGGAACACTCTGTATAAAGAGTACCATGAAATCAAAGCTATCCCACCAGTGCAGACATTATAGACACTTATGTTGTGTTCCTTTCATGAAAAATAATCAAGATAAGTTGGTCCAAGGGCACTGTGTTAGAGACTCTAGGCTTATTGGTCCATCAAGATTCTTCCCCTCATATTCCTTAGCCTTGTTCTTTTGCCACCTCAATTCTTTCTGCCAATTATACTTGAGTTGAATCTCTTAAATGCTTCTTCATATCCATCAAATTGTATTAAAAAAAATACACCCAGAAGANTCTGCTTTGCTGGATGCCTGAAGTCCTCTGCCAGCCTTCAGAAGTTGTTTTGTGGAATTTACTCAGCGTTGGATTGTTCTTTTGATGAAATTGTGCGGGAGAAAGTGATCTCCCGTCTTATTCCTCCGCCATCTTCCCGCCCTCTCTCCTGTATTATTCTTAATATCATGTAACAGGTAAGATGTTGCCCTGCTGTTGTCAGTTTCTCATGCTTTACTGTTGGCATGGAATGGGCAATCTCATCTGGGTATAACATCACATTTTTAGCTGGTAAAAGAGAAGCCAGTTGTTGTTTAGTCGCTAAGTAGTGTCTGACTCTTTTGCAGCCCACCAGGCTCCTCTATCCATGGGATTTCCCAGGCAAGAATACTGGAGTGGGTTGCCATTTCCTTCTCTCAAGAGTGAAGTCAGAAGTGAATTAATTTTCACTTAAAGAGAAATTGCAATGACAAAAGAATACAAGTTTCAAGACTTACTATGCGATTTTATTGTAAAATAAATACTTTTATATTACATTGAATATATTTCCACAAAAAGCACACTCTAATTTTTGCAAACTGAATTTTAGCTACTTATTTTTTCATATTTATGGCTTTTCTATTAACAGCACTTTTTGATATATCTGTGTGTGCATGCTCAGTCATATCCATCTCTTTGTAACCCATGTACTGTATCCTGCCAGGCTTCTGTGGTCCATGAAATTTTCCAGGTAAGAATACTCTATGGGTTGACATTTCCTACTCCAGGGCATCTTCCCAACATAGGGATCGAACCCACGTCTCCTGCATCTCCTGCATTGGCAGGTAGATTTTTTACCCCTGTGTCACCTGGAAAGCCTTTTGATATATTAGCAACACATCTATTTTTCTACAAAATTCTGACAATGTGACTTAGAAGCAAAAATATCAAGGTTTGTTTTCAGATAAAGATATCATTTATAAAGTTTTCTGTGGAACAAACTTTTCCAAAGCAAGAAATAAAACTTCCATTTGTTTTTCATCACTTTGGGATATTTTCCTTCAAGCTCTTTTGAATGAAATTCCCTCTCAAATTTTAATTTAGAGGCATCTGAGTAATCAGAATTTTCTTTCCTTCATTTGATATATATGGAGGAAACGAGTTAATGCCTCATATGTTCTTTTCAAGTTGCACAATCAACAACTAACAATAACAGACAAATTTCTTGGTCCCTGAAATATTCTTTGGAGTTGCCTTCCCTACCTCCGTTAGCAGGTCTCAAGATTATGCCATGTATATTCCCAAATCTCTAACTGAGATCAAAATGATTCTACCAAAAAGTAAATTGTAATACCTAGAGAAAACCCTAAGAACACAGAAAGGAAAATTACTCAAAAGCCTAGAAAACTTATCTACACTATGTATTTGTGGGTAGGACTGAATGACATTCTTATTTCTAACAAGACTAGACCAACTACCTGTGCTCTTATATTTTTCTTATCATAGTTACTGCTGGCAGCGTAAGCAGAGAAAAATCAAAGGAGCAAAGAAAAAACTTTGTAAAACCCACATGGTATCCAAGAGAGCTGAAAGAAAAAGAAAAACAAGAACATGTGTGGGTGTATGGTGGTTAGGACTGAGTCAAAACTCGCTAAATGGCTTTGCTGGTGACATGGGTCATGATCTTAGATGATTTGTTATTCACCTGACCTGTCCCTGCATTTTTACCTAATGTTATATAAAATGACTGTTGCCTTGGCAAAATCTTTTGAAGTTAATTACTTAATTGCAAGATTCAGACAAACTGATGAAACAAGTCACACCTAAAGTCAAGTCCCGTTTACTGATAATGAAAGTGATATTCTGTTAATTATTACTATACCATATTTTTTCCCTATATTAAAAAATATGAAATATACTAATACAGCATTATTTTTAATTCGATGTCATTTTTAGATGCTCTATTATTTTATATATCACTAAGGAAAAAAATGTTGATAGTTGACTATGTCAATTGTAACACACATCTCCATATAGATGTTAGAATCTGAATTTTAAAAGTATGCTTTAGCTTCACTAAAATAAAGCAGCATAATTGTAACATGATCTTTAATGACTTAAAAGAAATTTTAGTTTCCTGGAATGTGTTAAAATTACTATTACCACCAAAAAAATCTATTGCAAAGTAGAATAAAAAAAAGCACTGCTTGTATATTTTTGCAATAAGTAATAGTTTACCAATAACAATAAAATTGGATATGTCACAATCTGTTTCTAGTCTGAAATGATAATTTTTATTTTTCTTATTGCCATTGGACAGCTGAACAAACACACACATATGTGCATAAATCATGTATGTATACAATACTGATATACATATACAAATATATCCTTTATCACAGATTTTTCATAAATTTT
Source organism: Neotragus pygmaeus (assembly GCA_006410875.1). Taxonomy (NCBI): domain Eukaryota; kingdom Metazoa; phylum Chordata; class Mammalia; order Artiodactyla; family Bovidae; genus Neotragus; species Neotragus pygmaeus. The sequence goes on along the minus strand of SJYV01021017.1, from coordinate 6,187 downwards.
AATGTAGTAAATTAAAGACTTCAATAAACTGCTGATAAATAGGCTATAGAAATAGAAATAAAAAATAATCAAAAAAATTGAATTTTCATTCTATTTAATATCTGTCGGCTTTTCTCCTTTATAAGATTTCATTTCTTTGATGTTTCCCTCTCCACAGAGTAACCTAAAATAAAGGTCAAATATATGCTTATTTATATTAATATAATATTTCTTTCATGCCTATGAAGAAAGCATTTTAAGGTCTGGAGAGTAGAAAGAATTTTTTTTTTTTTTTTTACAAAATATAATCACGAAGTATTGTCTTATAATTTGAGCATTAAAATCTCAGCTAGGGACTTAGGAAACAGAAATAGACTGATACAATCAAATAGCTACTCTATAAGCCTTTCCCTAATTTTAAGGGATAAATAAAATGCATATATAGAAAAAGTTATCAAAAAAATGTCTAGGATGGATGGGGTTTTAAAGCATTTGTAAGAAGCTAAAATACAAAGAATTGCGTATTATGGGCAATGTTTGGAGAGCCTTTTACATTATTTAAAGCTACCAAGAACATTTGCTTTCTAAAAGTCTATCTTTTAGTATTTTAGTCATAAAACGAAAGAATAATGAAGAGACTTGAACTTGTTGGTTTTCAATTTCTGAACGTTTAATTGAAACTCAAGTGTATCATATGTTGTCATTCAAAGACTTTTTAAAAGGGCATGTGTATGTGCTCAGTTGCTAAGTCGTGTCTGACTTTTTGCCACCCCATGGACTGTAGCCCACTGGGATCCTCTGTCTGTGGGATTCTCCAGGCAAGGATACTGGAGTGGGCTGACATTTCCTTCTCCAGGGGATCTTCCCAACCCAGCGATCAAACCTGTGTCTCCTATATCTCCTGCAATCACAGACAGATTCTTTACCATTGTGTTACCTGGGAAACCCCTTTAAAAGGAGCAATGATTAAATTGAAAACAAAACATATAACATGAGAATACTTGCTACCTTCAGAGAACTGGTTCAAACTGGGAAATAAGTAGGCTCTTCCTCTTCACTTTTCTCTGAACTTCTTCCTTATTTTCCTGGTCATTTTCCCTTTCCTGACTATGCTCCTCCTCTCTGTTTTGGTGTGCTACCATACTCACATATCCTAATAGTATCTCTTGTTTCTTTTTCTCTTTGTCTGTCATATTTTATTCCCTAGAGCTTTTTTTTGGGGGGGGGAGGCACCCGGGTGGAGAGCAGTAGGATAAGGGAACCCAGGAGAACTGCTCTGCCACATGGCTCACAGTCTCGGGTTTTATGGTGATGGGATTAGTTTCCAGGTGGTCTTTGGCCAATCATTCTAATTCAGAGTCTTTCCTGGTGGCTCACAGATCACTCAGCCAAGACGGATGCTAGCAAGAGGGATTCTGGGAAGTAGACGGACATGTGGTTTCTCCTTTCGACCTTTCCCGAACTCTTCTGGTTGATGGTGGCTTATTAGTTCCGTATTTCTTATCAGGATCTCCTGTTACAAAACAGCTCATGCAAATGGTTACTATGGTTTTATAACAGGAGCTTTTGGTTTTTAAAACCTTCTTTAAATAACTAAAATCTAGCAGTAAAATAATTCAAGATAATATAGTGGTGTGAATCAATGTTTCATATGTTACTCTTCCAATAGCTTAATATTGAAATTTGTTGTTGTTGTTTCACAATGTATTGGAATATAGTTGATTCATAACGTTGTATTAGTTTCAGGTATATAGATAGCAAGCTGATTCAGTTAAACACATATGGATTAGAATTTTGACAGAAGATTTGTTAAGAATATTGCTCTATCTCAAAAAATAAATATGTAATTTAGATTATTCAGAAACAGGATCAATCTAGTGGTTGGTTAAGTTTGTCCTCAAGTTCATTCTATATTTCTCAATTTGTAGATATGTTTCCTTTTTCTTGTTTCTACTGTAAGCTCCACTCTAGTATTTCCAACTATCTCTTGGACATTTCTGTTGGTCATCTTGATTGTCTGAAAGGCATTTCAAGTTTAATATAGCCCCAAAGAAGTTCTGTCTCTTACCCTCTGAAACATTTTCTTCCTTTTGTGGAAGGTTAATTTCTTAGTTAATAGCACCATTACCTTATTGTTAACTTTGCTAGACCCCACCATATTTATCCCCTTACTTTTCTTCCTGTCTTCTGGCCCTGACCCACTTTGAGTCAAGTAGATCACAAGTCCTGTAGATTCATCTCAGAATTAGCTCTTGAATCTGACTATCTTCTCCTACTGAAATGCTGCTGCTGCTAAGTCCCTTCAGTCGTGTCTGACCCTGTGTGACCCCATTGACGGCAGCCCACCAGGCTCCCCCTAGTTTAAAAAAGAAATTTTTCTTATTAGAATTGTTATAATAGAATCTTAAAATGTGTAAGAATGTTTTTTCCCTTGTTTATAATGTGTGTACTCTTTAATCTGCCACTATAAATATCTTTTATAAATGTCAATCATATGTTTCTCTTTTGTTTGAAAATTAGACTCCTCATTATTTTTATTGTGAAATCTAATCACACAACATGGAGTTAAAAAAAATAGCAACAGACTTCCACATCTAGGCTTTAATTTTTCTTTTCTGCCTACATTTTTGTAAATAGCCCACTCAACTTTTACTCCAACCTAATGAAAGTGAAGTGAAAGTGAAGTCACTCAGCCGTGTTTGACTCTTTGAGACCCCATGGACTTCTCCGTCCATGGGATTTTCCAGGCAAGTATACTGGAGTGGGTTGCCATTTCCTTCTCCAGGAGATCCCGACCCAGGGATTGAACCCAGATCTCCCGCTTTGTAGGCAGACACTTTACCGTCTGAGCCACTGGGGGAGTCCTAATGAAGTGTTTGCCATTTTCCAAAAAGTAAATTATCCTTTCTTTCATCCTAGTCTTCAGGTAGGCTACTTCCTTGCCTAGAATGTATCACACTGACTGACAATGATCATTTCTTCCTTATCTCTAAGCTTTATTTCAGATATCACATCCTCTGCAAAGGTTTTCCTTACCCTCCCAAGTGGTTGACTTCTCTAACTTAGGCATTATTTAGGATTATATTGGCTAGGGCAGTATGTTTCATTGCAACCAAATTCCAACCACCAGGACAGACACAGGACTTTCCCTTTAATACTATAATGACACCTCTTGGTACCAAAACCTCAGTCAGTGGTTGGGAGTTATCAGAGTCCTGAATCATTGAAACATTGAGGTTATCCACTCAAAACAGTTTGGCTGGGGCTCAATTCCCTCAAATCTTAGATCATAATAAAGACTGTATCTTTTACCTGGAGAAATAATGAGTGACACACAGGCAATTGTTGGTGTCATTCATGAGGAACATGGGTTAAGATCCTGAATTATGACTGTGTACAAAGAGAAGAGGAGAAGACAAATATGAACTTGGTAATCAGTATCATGTGAAGGAAGAAAAGAACAAAATCTAGAATTACTTCCAGGTTTCTAGTTTTGCCAAATATAGATTCCCAATAAGAGAAATAGTGTATAAAAGGGGAGGATCAGCTTTATCATAAAAGCTTGTATTTCCTTTAAATAATTAGATATGTTAATACTGATATCTTATAGGCTAGATTAGATGTTGACTTTCTTTGGGAAGGGGCCAACCAGTAAGTATTTTTAGCTTTGAGTGCAGCTATTTAAATTTGCCTTTTTCAGGGTGAAAGTCCCTGTAGAAAAAATGAATAAACATGGCTGTGTTCCAATAAAACTTTACTTACAAAAACAAGTGGCAAGCCAAATCCAGCCTACAGGTGACAGTTTGCTGACCCTTGATCTAGAAAATTGAGGCTCTCAGTGAATAGGAGGATGAATGCCATCAATAAAGATGAGATTACTCAAGAAAGTATCTAAAAAGAGATCAGTGTGTCATTGGATCAGAAGAGTAGGAACCAGAAGAAATCAGGATAAAATGATCAGATGCCAGAAATATTGGGAAACAAGAAAGAAGATTGTTACAAAAATGGGAAATGGGATTTTTAAGAAAGTCAACTGTTAGTGGAGCTGAGCTTCGGTTTAATATTGACAAAAAGAGAAAGAAAACAAGATCACTGACTTGATTTTGTAATGAAGCAATTACTAGTGATTTGAGGGACAGATATTTCAAGAGTGTGGGGGCAAGTGTCATTTTGCAGTAGAAGGGGTCAATGAAAATATAAAAGGGAAACTGATGAATATCCATTACTGTCTTAAGAAGGTTGGCTCAAGTAAAATACTGACAGCCTTGTGTAAGGGAGGGAGTTCTTTTTGGTCTCAATTTTGCATCATCCTCAGACCGTCTATATAGATTTAGACAAAGTATGAATTATATATTAATAATTTTGCATTGTTGCTGTTGTTAAGATCTTTAAAATCTCTGATTAGTGCATAATGCTTGGCATACAGGCAAATACTGTACAGCAGAAACTGACACAATATTGTAAAGCAACTATACTCCAGTAAAAAAGTACAGCAAAATATTTTTGCTGTTGTTGCTGTTTAGTCACTAAGTCGTATTTGACTCTTTCTGGGTGCCATAAACCATAGCTCACCAGGCTTCTCCGTCCATTGGATTTCCCAGGCAAGAACACTGGAGTGGGTTGCCCTTTCCTCCTCCAAGATATCTTACTGACCCAAGGATAGAACCCGTGTCTCTTATACTGGCAAGTGGATTCTTTGCTGCTGAGCCACCTGGAAAGCCCATAAAAATATTTCAATAGATAAATAATACAGGGAATATTAACAATTGTTAAGTCTAACTGATGGGGATAAAGTTTTCATTGTTATTTCAACTTTTCTTTGTGTTCGAAATTTTCATATAAAATAGTGGAAAATAATAATTAAAAAGACAAATTTCTAAAAAAATTAAAAAAGAAAATAAAATTGCTCATTAAGCATTATTTGTTCAAGCTTGCTGTCTGCCACCTTTCATTTTTCTTTCCTGGTTTCCCTGAGCCTGTCAATATCTCTTTAAGCGCGCTTGATACTCTTTATTAAATCTTTCCTTCTGTATTCTCCTAGAATTGACATGACTCCTTTTCTCCATGATATCCTCTGCTTGATCTGCCACTGTCCCTGATATTTGCTCCAGTTATGTTCATGATGGATCATATATGTTCCATATCTGAAAAGTCAGTCTCTTAAACTTTGATACTTGACAAAAGGACTATTAATATATTTACCTAAGAGACTTAGGCCACATGCACGTAATCAAAATAAATGTGAACTTCTATGTATCCTAATCTCAAAAATGGACCAGATTCCTGTGAAAAAATGTTTCAAAACATTAAAATAATCTAGAAGAAAATGATTATGTATTTAATATTCAAAATATACTAATGAAATGAATCTTCCCTTTATTTCACCATCTCAATTTTGTCCAAACATGAATTGAGGTTCAGAGAAGTTGCATGTTGGAGATTATAGTGTGGTACCAACACTTATTCTATGCCCATCCCATAGGGAGATAATATATGTTTTCACTGAATTATTCATTATTTATGAATGAAGAAAATTGTGATGAGCATTCTTTGCGGCACAATTAATTCTGTGCTAGACCCTTTTATAAGCACACAATAGGTGTTGACTTTCTTAACCCTTATAATAGACCTAAGAAGTAGTTAACTATTTCTGTCTCCATTATGTTAATACATGAAAAAAATGAGGTTCAGAGAGGTAATTGGCCCCAGGTTACATGACTGGAAATTAGTGACACAAAGATGTGAATTTAGACAGATGCTTCTAGAGCCTTATCTCTTGATCATGAAGATGATGTGGTTGTGTTAAATTGCAAATGATGGAGGTCAGTTTCCACTGGAATATTATTAATTCATTTGAGAAAAAGAATCAAATATGACTTTATTTTTCAATAACATAATATTTCCTTTAAAAATAATTAATTAATTTATTTTAATTGGAGGCTAATTACTTTACAATATTGTAGTGGCTTTTGCCATACATTGACATGAATCAGCTGTGGGTGTACATGTGTTCCCCATCCTGAACCCCCCTTCCACCTCCCTTCCCGTTTCATCCCTCAGGGTCATTCATCCCAGTGCACCAGCCCTGAGCATCCTCTCTCATGCATCGAACCTGGACTGGCGATCTGTTTCACATATGATAATATACATATTTCAATGCCTTTCTCTCAAATCATCCCACCCTCGCCTTCTCCCACAGAGTCCAAAA
>SJYV01021016.1:0-13335 GCA_006410875.1 Neotragus pygmaeus | reverse complement strand
AATGAAAGTATAGGTGTTATGTAAAGCCACGTGAGAGCAGAAGAGAAAATACATAGAGAAGAGTCCTGGGTCACTCTAACATATAGAGGTTATGCAAAACAAAAGAGATCCTGATTGAGGAGAAGTGGTTGATAAGGTAAGAAAAATTAGGACAGTGTGGAATTGCTGTCTCTAAGAGCAGAGTGTTTCAGGAAGGAGAGAGTGGTTACTTGGGTCAAAATCGTTGAGGTTGTTGATGGGGACAGAAAGGAGACCTTCAGATTTCCCAATAAGGAGGTCACTGAGGACTTCCCTGGTGTCTCAGACAGTAAAGAATCTGACTACAATGCAAGACCCCTGGATTGGGAAGATCCCCTGGAGAAGGCAATGGCTATCCACTCTAGTACTCTTGCCTGGAGAATGACAGAGGAGCCTGGTGGACCACAGTCCATGGAATCAAAAAGAGTCAGACATGACTGAGAGACTAAGTGTACATTGATGCTGTAGCTGAAGCTCCAGTACTTTGGTCCCCTGATGTGAAGAGCCAACTCATTGGAAAAGACCCTGATGCTGGCAATAATTGAAAGCAAAAGGAGAAGGAGGTGGATGAAAATGAGATGGTCAGATAGCATGACCAACTCAATGGATATGAATTTGAGCAAACTCCAGAAGATAATGGAGGACAGAGGAGCCTGGTGTACTTTTGTCCATGGGGTTGCAAAGAGTCAGGCATGAATTAGCGACTGAACAACAGCAATATTATTGCCACCTTTGTCATAGGTTAATTGACCATATGAATGTGGGTTTATTTTCCTAGATTCACTATTCTGTTCCAATTGATCTGTATGTCTGTTTTGTGTCCGTATGATACTGTTTTGATTACCATAACTTCATAGTATACTTTCAAGTGTGGGAGCATGATACCTACAGATCTGTTTTTCTTTCTCAAAACTATCTTGACTATTCAGGGTCTTTTGTGCTTCCATACAAATTTTAGCATCATTTATTCTATTTCTATGAAAAGTGCCTTTCATATTTTGATAGGGATTGCACTGACTCTGTATATTATTTTGAGTAGCAGGACAATTATAATGACATTGATTCTTCCAATCCATGAGTACATGGACTTCCACTTACTTGTGTCATCTTCAATTTCCATTCTAAATGTCCAATAGTTTTCCCTATGTCCTAAAGTCTTTCACCTCCTGGGTTAAATGTATTCCTAGATATTTTATTCTTTTTGATGTAATTATAAATGGATTATCCTCTTAATTTCTCTTTCTAACAGTTTGTTATTGGCATATAGAAATGTAACAGGTTTCTGTATATTAATTTTGCATCCTGAAATTTTACTGAATTCTTTATTAGTTCCAACAGAACTAGATTTAATAAATGGCTTTCCTTCTTGTATAGTCTGGTACCCTTTATACTGCTGTTTTTCACTGTGTCCCAGGGTGGGTGAGTCTGTGCTTGGGCTCCTCGTTAATATCCCTCCCGACTACAGGTTGTTGCCCCAGGGGAGAGGTTTCTATGGATACCATGTCTTCATCTTTCCTACTTGTTTCCCTGAGGTCCCTTCTATGTACATTAGCTGTGCAATCAGCGCTTAGGTCTTCTTTAAGAGAACTGCTTTGTATGGAGGTATAGACACAATGTGTCTGTGGGAGGAAGTGAGCTTAGAGTCTTAGAAATCTTGGACTCTTTTCCTATTGACTTCTGTATTCTCTCTCTCCCCCCTACCAGAAAATAATTCTTCTCTAATTCACTGCTGTCTTCTACATGCTTTAAAAAAAATGCTTGGTACCTATTAGACACTTGATAAGTAGTTGATATATGAATGAATTAATCACAGACATAAAATACCCCTAAAAATGGCCATTTTAGAAAACACTAATCAGAGGAGAACTAAAAAGTTTCCTGAGTTAGCTTCTTTATCATTTAATATTATAATATTAAAAAATATGAAATCTGCAATCTGTTTCTGAATGATCAAAACAAAACTAAAATGAGATATATTTTAGTCAATCAAAATAGACTATAATTTGACTAAGATGAAAAATAAAATCTGCTTCCATTTTAGCATCATCAGCTTTTGACAACATAAATCACTGGTGCTAGCACTCGGGAGCATGAATGGCATCTGAGAATTTAAAAATCCTTTAATGGTTAAAAAAAAAAAGTTACTAAGTTACATCCAGCACTGAATCCAAATAAAAATATGACAAACCTATTTTTCTCTCAGCTTTATCTTTTAAACAATCAGAGAGTGAATAGGCCAAAACAAAATTTTAACAGCAGGTTCTGCCTGGCTAGATTGGACACTTCCAAATGATCTGAAGGGGCTATTTGCCTCTTGTTCTTATATTATTTTCTCCATTTTAGAACCTATATGGTACACATAAAACATTTACCCATGTTTAAAGCACTCTTTTCATAGGAATAAGAATTGATTGATTGACATGAACATATGATCTATGAACCATAAATTTGATTTTATTCCTCCACACTGCATCAAATGTTAAAAATGACCTATTTTCTTCACCTAGCAGTAGTTACCATAGTTAACTGTATAAATGAAGTTCCCAAAGAATTTGGGAAATTTGGGAAGCAAAGAATTTTAAAAATCTGATTCAATTAAAAAAATATACTAGCTTAGTCACACAGGCCAGGTCTAAATATGATGAGATTCTAAGCATTTTACTTGCTTGTTATTACCCACTGTTTCCAACAGTGGACAATTTAGAGATGAATAAATCTAAGAAAAAGCCTAGACTATCCCAGGTGGCTCATTGGTAAAGAATTTGCCTGCCAATACAAGAGACACAAGTTTGACCCTTGGATCAGGAAGATCTCCTGGAGAAGGAAATGGCAACCCACTCCAGTATTCTTCTCTGGGAAATCCCATGGACAGAGGAGTCTGGCAAGCTACAGGCAATGGGGTCACAAAAGAGTAGGACACGACTTAGCAACTAAACAACAAAAAACATGGTAACCTCTAGAAAGTTTTAATCTTCAACCTTTTCAAACATATGTCCCATCTGATGATCAAAAAAATTTTCATGATATTGCTCTTAATGTCACATATGTTTTGAAAAAGTTGGACAACATCTCTCCAAACACCTTGATTTATTGAGGGCTACACTATATATAATACAATGCACCCATGTAACCAGCACCATCATCAGGATACTGGAACATTTTGCCTTGACTCAAAAGCTTCTTCTGGACCCTTGGCCATCCCCACCCCTACACCCTACCCAAAACAAACTCCAGCCACAAGCAAGCACAGATCTGCTTTCTACCATGACAGATCAGATTGGCCAGTTCCAGAATATCCTATAAACGAAATAACACAGCAAGTACCCTTTTATGCATCACTTCTTTTACACAGTAGGATGTTTTTGAATTCCCCCAATGTGGTGTCCCCCCAAGTTGTTAGCTGTACCAGTAACTTGTTCTTTTTCTACTGCTAAGCAGTATTCCATTACATGCAGAGCTCATAAATTGTTATGCAATAATTATTTTTTTCTCAGTTTTTGTTAGTAAAACTAAGGCTGTTATGAACATTCATTGACAATCTTTGCATCGATATAACTTTTCATACTCTTTCGGGGAAAAAAAAAAAACCTAAGAGTAAAAATTCTAGTGGTATATGGTGAGCGTATGTTGAACTGTATGAGAATCTGCCAAACAGTTCTATGTAAGTGCACTAAAAAATATGCTTACTTTACAGATAAAAAACTTTAATACTGAACATTTCAGCCTTTACACACCGTTTGCTTTCTCTGCCCCACAAGATTTTCTTCTTCGTCTCCATGTAATTCAGTGTACCGAACCATCCCATAATGGCACTGAGGATCAGCTGCTAGAAATAGCATATTTTTTCATATGAAATACTAATTATAAGGAGGAGTCACTTAACAGAGAGAGCCCCATGTGGGTACAAAGGACTAGTAAGCCTGGTGACAAAGAGGTAACTCTCTCTTCTGTGAGAGTTTATATGAAGCATATTCTCTCACATAAGGTGTCAAATTTGGATTTCCTCCACATCCTCCCTACCCAAGACCCCAGAGATCTTATTCTCCTGTTACAGCCTCATTAGGTCTATCTCCATGAGATAACAGCTGAAGGTTTCCACTTTCTTTCCAGACACTACATCCTAAGTAGCATAAGGGATGAAAACTGAGCTATCACTCAGCATTCTCCTGACTAGGATCTTTACCAGTGAGCTAGCTGGATCAAGTCATACAGGAAAGTAAGACAGCCTGATTGAAGGAAATGATCTAGTTAAACTATTCATCTCAATTTGGGAAGAAAGAACCACCACTCATAAATAAATGCCCTAGGAATTCCTTTCCAGGTTGTTATTTTCTGATTATGAATACAAACAAGTCTATTTGCTCAGTCGTGTCTGACTCTTTATGACCCCATGGACTGTAGCCCGCCAGGCTTCCCTGTCCATGGGATTCTCCAGGCAAGAATGCTGGAGTGGGTTGCCATTTCCTTCCCTATGGGATCTTCCCAACCCAGGGATCAAACTTGGGTCTCCTGCATTATAGGTAGATGCTTTACCGTCTGAGCTAGAGAGTGGCAAAGTATTATGAATATAAAATATAACAAACTACATAATTTTCATAGTGAAATAATCTTTGTCGCAAAACCATTCACCTGAAAAGGTATATTTCCCCATCTCTTTAATCTGGACTGGTCTGTGACTTCCCCTGACAGCCAGTGTGTGGAAGAAAGGAGGGTATGTGCTTTTATACTCATTCACACTCTCTCCCTTGCACTTTCTTTGGCCTGCTAGAAATCAAGATACACATGGAGGAGAAATGGGCCATCCAGTAAAGACCATCCTCGACCAGCCAGCCCTCAGTATGCCCAGCAGTTGACCACAGACGCTTAAGTAGGCTCAGTGGAAAGCAATAGAACTTTCCCCACTAAGGGGAGTTCAAACTGCCAACCCACTCAATTGTGAGCTAACTAAATGGTTGATGGTTTACGCCAGGACATTTTAGGTCGAGTCTGTTATGCAGCAAAAGCTAATTGATACATTGATCAGGTAACAAAATATCTTCTATCTCATTAGCAGTGCAGAGTCCTCTCCTACAAATTCTCCTTATTTTCCATGGCTGACTTTTGACTCACTTTTCTGGGTCTTCATTCTTACTTGTCCATGTTCTCCTTTACCCATATGCTGCCTAGTATGGACTGAATTTTGTCTCCTCCAAAATTCATAAGTTGAAGCCTGAACTCCCAGTACCTCACACTGTGACCCTATTTGGAGACGGAACCTTTAATGAGGTAATTAAAATAGAAATAGGCTCCTATGATGGGCCCTCATCCAATCTGACTGCAATCCTTATAAGGAGAGGAAATTCGGACACACAAAAGGACCCCAGGGATGTGTGCACAGAGAAAAGACTGTGCGACACAGCAGGGACGCGGCCATCTGCAAGCCAAGGAGACCTGACGACACCTCGAACCTGGACTCGCGAAGTCTCTACGGAAGTAAGCTTCTGTTGTTCAAGCCAACCAGTCCATGGCATTTCGTTATGGCATATCTAACAGACTAAAACACTGCCTACGGGGAAAAAATGTACAAAAAATGGCCCAGCTTTTTTCCCGGATAATCACTCTGATGACTCCTGGCTTAATCGTCAAAACAAAAAAGTCTTAAGCAATCCCACTCCTGGACATATATCCCCCCCACCCCCCAAAAAATGAAAACATTACTTCAAAAAGATACACGCACCCCGGTGTTCACAGCAGCACTATTTAAACAAGGCAGGGTATGGAAGCAATCTAAGTATCCATTGACAGAGGAATGGATAAAAAAGATGTGTTACAAATATATAGTGGACTACTACTCAAGTCATAAAAAAAGAAATCTTTCTATTGCAACAACATGGACAAAACTGAAGGATATTACACTTGATGAAAAAAAAGTCAGAGAAAGGCAAATACTGTGTGCTATCACTTTTATGGGTAATCTAAAAAGTAAAACAAATGAATTAATATATCAAAACAGATCCTAAAAGATGATGCCCTTAAAGTGCTGCGCTCAATAAGTCAGCAAATTTGGAAAACTCAGCAGTGGCCACAGGACTGGAAAAGTTCAGTTTTCATTCCAATCACAAAGAAGGGCAATGCTAAAGTATGTTCAAACTACTGTACAATTGCATTCATTTCACACACTACAACGTTATGCTCAATATCCCCCAAACGAGGCTTCACCAGTATGTGAACCAAGAACTTTCAGATGTACAAGCTGGGTTACAAAGAAGAACCAGAGATCAAATTGCCAACATTCACTGGATCATGGAGAATGCAAGGGAGTTCCAAGAAAACATCTACTTGTTTCACTGACTACATTAAAGCCTTTGACTGTGTGTATTACAATAAACTGTGGAAAATTCTTAGAGATGGGAATACCAGGACACTTTATCTGTCTCCTGAGAAACCTGTATGCAGGTCAAGAAGCAAGAGAACCAGACATGGAAAACTGATTGGTTCACAATTGGGAAAGGAGTACGACAGAACTGTATATTCTCATCCTGCTTATTTAACTTCTATACACAGTACATCATGCGAAATACTCAGCTGGATCACAAGCTGCAATCAAAACTGCCAGGAGAAATATAAACAACATCAGATATGCAGGTGATATAATTCAGATGGCAGAAAGTGAAGAGGAACTAAAGAATCTCTTAATGAGAGTGAAATAGCAGAGTGAAAAGGCTGGCTTCAAACTCAACATTCAAAAAACTACGATCATGGCATACAGTGCCATCACTCCATGGCAAATAGAAGGGGAAAAAGTGGAAACAGTGACAGACTTTATTTTCTTAGGCTCCAAAATCACTGTAGACTGTGACTGCAGCCATGAAATTAAACGATGCTTGCTCCTTGGAAGGAAAGCTATGACAAACCTAGACAGCATATTAAAAAGCAGAGACAAAGGTCTCTGCTTTGCCAACAAAGGTCCATCTACTCAAAGCTATGGTTTTTCCAGTAGTCATGTATGGATGTGAGAGCTGAACTATAAAGAAAGCTGAGCACTGAAGAATTGATGCTTTTGAACTGTGGTGTTGGAGAAGACTCTTGAGAGTCTCCTGGAGAGCAAGGAGATCCAACCAGTCCATCCTAAAGGAAATCAACCCTGAATATTCATTGGAAGAGCTGTTGTGGAAGCTGAAGCTCCAATATTTTAGCCACCTGATGTGAAGAGCCAACTCACTGGAAAAAAACCTTGATGTGGGGAAAGACTGAAGGCAAAAGGAGAAGCAGGGAGCAGATAGTTGGATGGCATCATGAACTCAGTCTGAACAAACTCTGGGAAGTGGCAGAGGACAGAGGAACCTGGTGTGCTACAGTCCGTGGGGTCACAAAGAGCTGGATACAACTTAGTGACTTAACAAAACAACAACAAATCAAAACAGAAGCAGAATCACAAATAAAGAGGAAAAAAATAGTCATACTGGTGCTGAGAAGAATGGAAGAAGTAGCAAGGCCTAAAGGGGTAAAACTGCTATGCACAAAAGAAAAAAGCCACCAGGATGTACTGTACAGAAGAGAGAACATAACCAGTGCTCTACAATAACTTTAAGTGGAGTATAATTGTATATTGAAACTAATGTAATATTATAAATCAACTATATTTCAATAAAAATATTTAAATAAACAGAAATTTTAAAAGCTAAAGTTTTAAACGTAATAAATCCATATTTGTTGCAAAAGAAATTTTTTAGATAATAAAGTAAAAAAAAAATAAGTTCACCATTTTAAGACATAAAACATGAAATAAGGAAGTAAATCTTCCACTTCCATGCCATTCTGAGAGGGGATCTCCACTGACATCTGGTATGTCCTCTTGTTGTGCAGACTTTAGCTCCTGGGGTTCCCCATCGAACAGGGAACGTGCAGAATTTCTGGTCTGTTTTAGCACTTAACAGTGCAGACAGTCACTCTCATAACTGATTGGAAAGCACACATTGACATAGAGGAGCTTCTTGTTGCCCCTGTTTGATGTGATTCCACTCTTGCTAGTACTTCTACTCCAACAGGAAATGCAGCATCACAATGGATGCCTCAGACAGCAGGTGACAGTCTACACCTAGCCCAGAAATGCTAGCCAAGGGCTTCTCTAAGGAGCAAACTGCCAGACCCTCCTTTGGTATATTCAACCCAAATAATGACAATCATTAATTGAGCACTTATTATGTGTCATGCATTCTCTAAGAGCAAGCAGATGGTTTTGATAGTGGTTGGCTGGTTTGTTTGCATCCGATGAGAACTGTATCCTCACAGTGATGCTGTAAAGCTCCTGCCAAACTCTGAAGACTGAGCTCTTGGGACCACAGTCAGTGGTGAGTTCTGGGTAGTCCCTGAGTCAGGCCGGATGATATCTGTTGCCCCTCGAGGATCTGCTTCTCAGAGTTCTTGGGATATAAACCTGGCCCTTTACCCAGGGGGGAACTCTACTTTCAGATGCTCCTGTTCAGTGCATGAACATCCCAGAACCCTAGTTTATGTGTCTCCCCAAACTTCTCCTAATCCAAGTGTGAAGGTAAGAAAAGCCCCTGTTTCACCTACCTGGAAGGGAGCCTCTTTCAGGAGGCCCTGCCAGGCCTGAAGTTACCTCCGACACTCATGGGTAGCCCCGGGTGGAGGCCTCACTCAGCCTCACTGCTCTCAAAGGAATGGACCAGCTGTCAAACTTACTGGGAAAATAATGTGATAACCCCCCAACCAATCCTGGCAACATCACCTGTCTTCCTCCTCACTCTCTTTCCTTCTGATTCCTTCCTGATTTTGATGCCTATGCCACAGTTTTCCTTTATATAAGAGAAGGCTTTTAAAAAAAATGCTCATATAATTGAAGACAACTGAACACATGCATAAACCAGAGAACAGCAAATGGGAAGCCCACATGCTTTGTTCTTTTCTAGAAGGCTCCCTTGGAATTATTTTGTTTTCATTTGTTACATGAATAAAATCAATATATATTTAATTTAAAAATCTACTAAATAATACATGATACACTGCAATCTTCAGTTTAAAAAAAATAACCAAGATATCCTTATAATGATGCTCACAACATTCACTTCTTTTTAGGCATTCAATGGTAAACTTAACATTCTCCATTCTGTAGGTCACAATCTAGGAGGGTTGATTAGTTTCTGTGCTCAGTGTTCACAAGGTCAAGATCAAGATGCCGGCAGGGATGAATTCCTTTTCAGTGTCCCTAGCGGGGAATTTACTTCTAAGCTTACTCAGTTTCCTGGCAGAGTTTGGTTCTATGTTGCTATAGGACTACGGTCCTGATTCCCTTACATGCTGTTGGCTGGAGCTGTTCTAGGCTTCTAGAGGCTGACCCTATCCCTTGGCTCATCTTTCTCCGTCTTCAAAGCCAGCAATGACATGTGGAGTCTTTCTCCTTCTAATCTCTCCAACCTCTGCCTCCCTTGAAATTTTAACAAGCAGTTTGCACCCAAAAGCCCGCATGGTGGCTCTGCTTTGAATAGCCAACAAGGTCCTCATCATGGTTCCAAGGGAGTGACCGTAAACACGAGAAGTGTTTGGAGTCTAGCACACCTGTAATAATCCCCGATGCAACTACAGGACTGTTCACTGGGTCGCTGCTTTCTCCTAAGGTGCAGTACCACAGTTCCAGAATCACTACAGGGGAAAACGATAACAAAAGCAAAGAGAAGAGGCACTTTGAAAAGCCAAAATATAACTTTGGGTTTGAAAGCAGATTCTTATATTTGACATGTGCAAAAGCAACAGGATTAAAAAATAGGTGAATTCAACTTCATTAAAATCAAAAACTTGTGTGCATTAAAAGACATTATCAAGAAAGTGAAAGGACAATCTATAAAATGAGAGAAAGTCTGCAAGTCATATTTCTGAGAAAGACCTAGTATCCAGAATATAAAAAAAAAAAACTTCTACAATAACAAAAAAGCAAGCAACACACTTAAAAAATGGGTAAACAACTTGAACTAACATTTCTTCAAAGCAGCTATACAAATGGCCAACCACCACACGAAAAGATGCACATCATTAGTCATCATGCAATGCAATCAAAACCACATGTGACACCATTTCACACTCATTAGATGGCTTTAAAAAACTAAAAAGAAAGTGTCAGCAAAGTAAGGGTGGAGAAATGGGAACTCAAGTGCATTGATAGTAGGAGTGAAAAATGGCACAGCTACGGTGGAGAAGAGCTCTGCAATTCCTCAAGAAGTTCAATATAGGGACTTCCCTCATGGTTTGGTGATAAGAATTCACCTTCCGATACAGGGGGTGTAGGTCTGATCCCTGGTTGGGGAACTAAGGCCCACATGCCACAGGGCAGCTGAGCCCGCAACTAGAGCACCTGTGTGATGCCTCATGAAGATCTCATGGCTGTAAAGAAGAACCAGTACGGTTCCACCGCACCCCCAAAAGTTAAACACAGAGTTAGTATACAACCCAGCAATTCCATTCCTAGGTATAATCCCAAAACAATGGGAAAAGGCTCAAATACATGTATACACATGTTCACAGCAGCATGATTCACAATAGCCAAAAGATGAAAACAGCACAAATGTCCACTAATGGATGAATGAATAAACAAACTGGTGTATGCATACAATGGACATTGTATTCAACTATAAAAAGGGATGAAATTCTCATCCATGCTACAACATCGATGACTCTTAAAAATAANAAGATTGTTATTTCCCACAGGTGAGGTAAGGGGAAAGCCTGGTTTTCTCAAGCTATATTCTCTAAGGAATCCCTTAGTCTTTGATGCAGTAACAGAGAAAGCGAGAGAGGGGTCAGGTTGCTGAAAATAATAGTCACTAAGGCCATTTACTGATAGGGAAAGCATTAAGCAATACTCTTCATTATCAAGTAGAGTGCTCACTGCCTTCAAGGGGTTTCATCTGATTGTTTCTTTCTTTCTTTCTTTTTTTGGTGAAGAACAAGAAAATATCTGATGATGATGTAGCTAGGTTTCCCTGGAAAGTCTGGTGGCTTCTGCTTCTGACACAGTAGAAAATCCAAAATGCACCAAACTTGCTGGGAAGTGACAGGCCACAGCAGCCTGGTCCAAAATCCAGATGGAAGAAGGGAGACTATGTCTGGTCCTACATCTGTTTTATTATTCATGGTACCTGGCTGATCACACAGATAGGGTTAGGAAGGTCAGTGCAGCATTAATATGCTGAATTGGGAGATGGCATGGGCTGGTGATGGGACCTGTCACACCAGAGTGATTCTTACTGAGGGGGATTGATTTGATATTAATATTAATTTGATGTTGCTTCCTATCTTTAAGAAATTTGTCCTACCCAGACAGGAGAAAGCCTGAATGCTAGCCCCATGCAAAGCAGTTATGTATGTTAGGCTTTATGGTGAGGGTGGGAAGTTGGGGGCTAGGGAGAGAGGATCAGGCTATCTACAATCTTTAGTGTGAGGCTCTACCGTGGATATTTGGGAATTTATGTAGAGAGCCTTCCATGGGAATTAAACAGGTTCCACATTTCTGCCCCAAAGTATAGTTGGGCCTATGTCCAAGTAAGTCTCCCCTCTCAAAATCATAAGAGCCAAAATCCAGGGAGGGATGTGCCAGGGGACTTATCATCCCCATTTCTCAGCCTCACTCCATTCAAATCAATAGTCCTCAGGTTGGCTGCATAGACTGAGATTCACAGGTTGCACTGGTGGTAAAGAACCTGCCTGCCAAAGCAGGAAACATAAGAGATGTGAATTTGATCCCTGAGTCAAGAAGATCCCCTGGAGGAGGGCACAGCACTCACTCCAGTATTCTTGCCTGGAGAATTCCATGGATAGAGGAGCCTGGCAAAGAGTCAGATGTGACTGAGTGACTTAACAGGTACACACAAGGGGACACTTTTAACAAATTGTGCATGTCTGGGTCCCAGCCCAGACTCTCTGAATCAGAATCTTTGAGGTTGGGCCCATGTTCAAAAAGCTCTCATATGATTCTAATCTGCACCCAGGAATGCAAACCACCAGGATACGCTGTCTTGGCAATCTCTTCAAATGATGCAAACAGAATAAAACCTCAAGGACCAATAACTCTACCTGCTTCCCAAGGCTGTGTGATGGGCTCTTCTGATGTGAAAAGCTAGCTTCCAGGCTCAAGCTTATTTCTCAGTGATTTCTCAATGTTGTACGCCACTCAGTTTCCAATTTATGCACAAGAATTGCCTTGTTAAAACACGCATGGTTGGATCCCACCCCTTAGTTTCTAAATATGTGGGTCAAGTGTGGGGCCTGAGATTGTGCATGTCTCACCAGTGTCCGGGTGATGCTGCTGCTCTAGGGACCATGTGCTGAGAACACTGGCAAACACAGACTAGAGTTTCAGCCAGTTCAGTCATGAGATCTGTGTAAGGCTGTCCTAACTGGCTTTTCCCACTGGTGAAATTTCATTCTCACCTGGCTGCTGCAGTAGCCAAACTTAGGGAGGCACCACTGGGGCTAAAACAGTAAATGGGCTTGTGCTCTTGAGCTTGGTGCTGAACAACTGATGCTAATTATTGTCCTGGTAAATGCAGCTCAGTATCCTGGTTTGAGGTAAGCTTCCTCGGATCACACTAGGAAATGGCAGTTGCAAGAACCTGGGGCTGATCAGAAACATGTTTTGCTACTGAAATGATAAACCGGGACCTAGGACTTAAGCTCAACATCGCTTCTGGAGTGTGAGCTCACCAAAGGCAGGGCTGTGTTCCTTCACATCTGTCTGCCTATGGAGGAGCCCGGGACAGAGGCATCACTAAGTAGAGGTTTAATGAAGGAGGTTGTCGATGCTCCTCAGCCCAAAGCCCTGTCTGCACTCCTGGGCCCACTGAGATTCAACAGAGCTGGCTTCTGTTGGAACTGGAAAGACAGCAAGTCCCTCATCAATACCATCAGTACTGTATTCTGTCTGGCTCTGTTTTCCTTTCAGCAATTCCAAGCATTTCTACCTCCCTGACCCACCAAGAGTTAACTACACCATATGTCTAGTTCTGGTCAATGGTCTGTTACGAGAAGTGGAGACCTTGCATTGAGATGGCTGAGTGTTTGATGGAAACAGATGGATTGCTGGATTCCTGCATGCAGGACAGTGGCCCTGGAGAGTCCCCTGCCTCACAGGAGAGAGAGTTCTAGTTGGGTTCTAGGTCCTAACATTTAGCTTCTCTCCAGGACTCGAGCTGTTAAGTTCCTGTGGCCTTGTTTTGAATTTCTTTACTAAAGGCTGCTATTGCTGTCTGGACGTTAGGTTCAACCTAAGGACCCATGAAGCATATTTTGCTTTAACAGAAGCAGAAAACGTTGCAAAATCATTCT
>SJYV01021013.1:72391-87403 GCA_006410875.1 Neotragus pygmaeus | reverse complement strand
GGCATTGCCTTTCTTTGGAATTGGAATGAAAACTGACCTTTTCCAGTCCTGTGGCCACTGCTGAGTCTTAATAATTGTTTATATAAGATTCATTCCATAAAGCCAGGTGCGCTGACTGGTTTATTGTGTTTCACTGCTGGTGCCACCAAAGACGTAGCTCTGGACCACTATATAGTCTGTAATAATACAATCTCAGAATCCCAGTTTGAGGATCTGCTTCCTGGAGCCACTCCTCATACCAGTTACTGTTAAGGCCCTGGCAAGAAACAGGTGATACACTTTAAAGAGATGATTGAAAGAGTTTAATAAAGGAACTATTTATTAATTGTGGGTGGGATTAAGGGAAGCCAGCAAGATGTACTGTAATACCCCGGGGCTAGTAGGCTAGCAGAGGTGGGAAGCCTTTGCCATATCTAGAATTAAAGAGAAAGGGCTTGAGGATTGGGAGCAGTTATCAGACCCTGAAGGAGAGAGCACCTCTTGGAACAGAAGCCTTCCATTGAGAAGTGCTCGCACTGCCAGGGAGATCTGGCAGGAAAGGGATCCGGGTTGTGGATATTCTCTCTTGTTTTAGTTATCGCCTAGTCATTTAAGAAATGTGGAATGTTTTGCTAAATTAAATTTACATTTTACTAAGAATACTGTGTTTGAATTGACTTTGAATTGAAATTTATATTTAAATACAAATAATCTGATTTTTTTTTTCTTTTCAGAAATAGTTGTTGCTGAAAGTGTGGTTGTTATTAAGAAATTGCTGCAAATGCAACCCATACAACATGGTGAAATTATCAAACATATGGCCAAACTCTTGGATAGTATCACTGTGAGTACCAGTTAAGAGATCTTTGCTTTCCAGTACCAATTGAACCGGGTTTTATTCATTAAATTACGGTTTTGTTAAAATAAATAGACATACTGAAGTATAATGAATAAGAGAGCTGCACAGTCTGGCTTCTTGTTCTGAGATTCTGCCCTGTTGTAGAAGGAAATCACAGATCTGAAAGAGGGAAATGTTGTGGTAAATACTGCATATTGGATTGGAATTGGACATGTCAGTGTGAACTCCGTTTGTTTTTATGTAGATAGCTAGGTGTGTTGGCAGAGAAGGCAATGGCATCCCACTCCAGTATTCTTGCCTGGAAACTCCCATGGATGGAGGAGCCTGGTAGGCTGCAGTCCATGGGGTCGCTGAGTCAGACACGACTGAGCGACTTCCCTTTCACTTTTCACTTTCATGCATTGGAGAAGGAAATGGCANGCCTGGAAACTCCCATGGATGGAGGAGCCTGGTAGGCTGCAGTCCATGGGGTCGCTGAGTCAGACACGACTGAGCGACTTCCCTTTCACTTTTCACTTTCATGCATTGGAGAAGGAAATGGCAACCCACTCCAGTGTTCTTGTCTGGAGAATCCCAGGGATGACGGAGCCCAGTGGGCTGCCGTCTGTGGGGCTGCACAGGGTTGGACACGACTGAAGCAACTTAGCAGCAGCAGCAGGTGTGTTGGAGTATATACGTACAGGTGTGTGTGTCTGCACACATTTGTATGTACATATGAATGCATTCATGAGAATACAAAGATAGGTTTCTTAATGTGGCCTTTAAGGGCACCCGCATGCGATGATAGCCCCAGTACCAGTGAGCACACTTAGTGCCCAGATCCTGTTTGTTTTCTTTTGTTTTAATTGAGATATAATTTCATAGCATAAAATTCACCCTTTTAAATCTAGAATTCAGTGACTTTTGGTGTATTCACTAGGTTGTGCAATTTCAGAACCTTTTCATCATCCCTAAAATCAGGTCCCTAAGCCAAGGCTCCTGATCCTCCCCATACTTCAGCCCCTGACAACTACTGATGTTCTTTCTGTCTCTATGAATTTGCTTTTTCTGGACATTTCATACAGTTGGAATCATGTGTTACGTGGTCTTTTGTGTCTGGCTTTTTTCACTTTAGAATGATTTCAAGGTTCATGCACAATGTGCAAAGTAGTACCACATCCCCCCTTTGGGAAGACTTTGGGTTTTAAATTCCATTCGGCATTTAAAGAAACCAGGACTCCTTAGAGAAATGGCTGATTTTAGAGCTGGGCCGCGGAAAGAACATCTTGTTGGGCCATAAAAACATGGATCTGCTCACCGAACGGTAGAGATGTCAGAATTTAAAAGAGTTCCCACTGGCTAATTTGAGCAACAAAATACATGATAGTAAAAGAATTATAACCTATAGAATAGGGTAAGAATCTCTGAATCCAAACTGCAATGGATAGATGAATGAATAAGAGGAAAGGAAAGATCTTTTACTATATTCTCACCACAGTTCTTTTTCTTCATATCTACTCTTATTATTGGTTAATAATCAGGACTTCTTACAAAGACTGTATATGAGAGATTAAGAGACTGGATTTGAAAATCACATGACTTGGGTGCAAATTTATTCTCTGCCCTTTACTAGCTTTGTGATCTTAAGCAATACTTGACTTCTCCTTGCTCCAGTTTCCTTTTCTGTAAAATTGAAACACGTGTACTAATGAGTTTATTTATGTTGTCGGAAATAAATGAGTCAATATAAATGAAACACTGAGAATAGTGCTTAGTGTAAACTTTTATTATGATCATGGCTGTTGAATTTAATAAGCATCTTTGTTGCTCTTTCTGTTTTAGTTATTTATTTAACATAACTCCTATAGTGTTAATCATATGTCAGGCACTATTCTAAGCACCCTAAAAATATAAATCACTAATTTTAATTACAACTCTGAAAAGTAGGTTCTGTTCTATTTTACATAAAAGAAAATGGAAGCAGGATTATTAAACTTTCTTACAATTACTGAACAACATAGAGCAACTTAATTCAATAAAAGTTGTTTATGAAAAACCAAAACGGCAAAAGAAAAATATAAAATGTTAGAATAAAAAATTTTTAATAAAATAGTTTTTAAGAAAAGGAAACTGAGGCACATATAGGTTAGGTAACATGATTAAGGTCGTATGGTTAGTAGTCTGCTTTCTTAACCAGTACATTCTTGCTGTATTTGTCTTCCTTTTCTAGTCTCTCTTTTTTTATCCAATTCACTTGTCCATTCACAGACCTGGCCAGGACTTTATTGTTGTTTCCTTTTGATTCGCCCAAATTGTTGACAAATTAGGCATTAAATTGGTCCATTTGCCCATATGTGGAACAAGTTTTAGACATTATTTGTGAATAATCTACTGATACGACGTAGGAGGGTAAAACTTTTTCCTCATGTCTACTGAGATAGATATCCAGCATCTCTGTGTAACCAGACATCAGATTTCAGTCATATTTTAGTCATTGTAACAATCACAAATACTCCTACAGGTATTTAGATACCTTTTAGACTAGTGTTACACCGCCTAGTAAGAACCACTTTTCTAAGCAAGAACTAAGGAGCCAAAGCTGGAAAGTCTAGATCAGGGCAATCAAAGAACAGAAGTACTTACACAATATATGTATATATTTATACACATAATTAAATGTATAAAAATAGACTATATGAGAACTCTTGAAAAAGAAGGGCCATAATATAAAGGAAATTTTAATCTGATACTAAAAATATTGAGCAGTCTTAGAAAATTTAGGGGTAGAGTATGATTAGTTCAGAATAAAAGTGTTTTGAAGGTGTCGTAGGAGGAAGAGAGTAGAGGGAGGTGAGATTATTTTAGCAGTCTCGTGTGTTTAAAAAGTAGTAAGGACTTCCGTGGTGGCTCAGACAGTAAAGCATCTGCCTACAATGCGGGAGACCCAGGTTCAATCCTTGGGTCAGGAAGATCTGGTGAAGGAAACGGCAACCCACTCCAGTATTCTTGCCTGGAAAATCCCATGGACGGTGGAGCCTGGTAGGCTACAGTCCATGGGGTCGCAGAGTCGGCCACTACTGAGCGACTTCCCTTTCACTTTTCAAGGTGAAAATAGATTATCTTAGGGTGAAAGCAGTGGGTTTTGGTAGGGGAAATAGTTAATTTCCTGCTTGTAAATAATGGCAGAGACACATGTGTCAGGTTATGAGAAAGAAACAGGGATGTGGAATTCTGTGTTCCAGGCGTCTTGTGCTGTTAGGCTTGTTCTGGTCTTGTTAGAAAGGGAGAGGCAAGGCAAAGAAGCGTTAGGGCTTTCGGGGGAATGCAGTGACTTACATACGAAACCTGTGACTGTGCATGAGACCTGGATAAAGCAAGCGACAGGCTTTCTTGAAAAAGAATTTGTTGTCTTTGATTATGTCCCTGTGTGGAGCTCAGGAAAATTCTTGATTGCATCAACTTTCTCTACAGCAGTTAATGGAATATGTGCCAAGTACATACTTCCTTACAGAACTTACACCAAAGCTTATTTTTCTGTTTTCGTCAGATAGAAGATAACCATTAGTGGAATACAAAGTATGGTGGAAATTCCAAATTCACAAAAGAAAAAAAAAAAAAAGAAAACCTAAATGTAAAGTAAATAATAAATGTTTAGGAAAAGTTAAAATCAAAAAGTAAGATGGAAGAGTAAAAATCAAATATATCCTATTCTAAATATGAATGGACTTCATTCTCTCATTAGAAGACAGACTTTGGAATGAAAAACAAAAGCCAGTTAAAGGCCATTTATAATTAAAACACTGTTATAAAAGTTGAAAATAGGAAAGTAGGGAAAGAGATAATTAAGTGAATATCAACAAGAATGTGAGATTTAAAATTAATTAAGGGCTTTTAACAGGATAAAGTGGGACATTATAAAATTCAAAGAGGCCAATGTACAAAGAAACTTAAAAACATATACCTACCTATATGTGCAAAAAATATGCCAACTAAATAAATATGTGAAGGAAAAGTCTATGGTAAATGCAAGGAGAAATAGATAAAATACAGTTTTATTCTTCCAGAATGAAATGCATACTACCTGAGGATTGTTCTAACAGGGTTACAAATTACCTTGAATGGGACATGTGAGGATTTTATATTACAAAAGGAGAGTTGAAAGATGTGACTTCGTAAAGACTGCTGAGTGATACTGAAGTAGTGCTCTATGGACTTCTTGCGCAAGTGCCTAACTGAACGCCTGCCATTTCACAAGTTAACTGCCCTGCCACCCCCGCTTAATTCACACTTAAGTGTTAGTGCATATTGAGTCCAGATGCAGAATATTGGATCAGATTTGCTGTTTGTATGCAGTTTGTTTAGATGTCTTCTGATTGTGCCTTTGACAAATTAAAATAAAATTGATGTTTTTGCAGGTTTTACCATACACTGTTGCATTGTGCAGTGAGCTGGTATTGTAACACAATAGCTTTTAAATTGAACTGCTTACAGAGTGATCTGTGAAATCTTTCTGGATGTCTTTCTATAACTGCTGTGGTCAGCTTGGAAAGATTATTCGTTTTTGCAGGCAGGTTAATGGGTTAAAATGGCAGTGGAAACTGCCTTCTCGTAGAAGGTTTAAAAAGTGCACATAACCACTTGCTCAGGGCATTTAGAATAAAGGATCAAGCAAAATCACTTACAGTCCAGTTTGTCTTTGAAAATACTGAAAAGTAGAGGTTCATAATGAAAGTATTATATGTGTGCATTTGTGTTAATAGTTTGGCTTTAGCCGTGGAGAACAAAAAGTGGCTAATTTTTGTACTGTTTTTTTCAGTTGCTTTAAACCTTTGAAAATAGTGGCTTCATAGTATCAGTAGTGTACAAATGAGAGTCTTATAATTTAATAGGGAGGGAAAGGCAGAGCTGGAACCTAAAAATTTAGATTCTGATTCCAGCCAAATGCACAAAATTAGTTTTGTCAGTTTTGTAAGCTTTTTGATGTCATCACAGAAAGATTGGTTTCAATATACTTACTGATACTACTTCCTGTTGTGGAGAAATTTTTTGTGTTTTTAAAATGTTACTTGGAAATTTTATTACCTTAGTTCTGGACTCTCTGAATATTATCCAGGCCCCACTGCCATCTTGAGATTTTCAGTATGAACATTTAGAACTTACTGGTTTTTAATTTTTTTAAGAGTTATATTTTAAATGTATGTACACTGTTTAGACTATTTTAATATTACTTTAATCTTGGTATATTAATGAATAGGAATAAAATAATCTCTTTAGACCTTTGGGGGATTGTCCTTTTAACTGAAAAAAAAAAAGTGTATAGCCAAAGGATTAAAGTGGAGTAATAGATTGTGATATGTCATAGAATTCTAATTTTTATACTAGCAATATATAATAAAATATTTAAGAAAAATAAATCTGGCATAACTGAAATCTGAAGTTGCTCATATATTCTTATTTAGAGGTACTTTTCATTATGGTAGGCAACTTGAATTGCTTCATACTGGAAAATTTAATGTACCACTCAATTACTATTCTTTAGCCCAATTTAAAATAATAGATTGGAAGTAAGACCTTAATGCAGTGTAACCTTTGGAACATTGGAAATAGCCTATTTCTTCCCAAAAATCAGTATACAGTAAGGATATAAATTTTATCATAATACATGAGTAGATCTGTAATAGCATGTAGTATTTTACTATTACTTTGCTTAGTACTTAAAATTATTATGTAAATATACTGATTTTCTTCTGTCTTACTAAACTTATTCTAATATTAATTTTAAAGATGGTAATGTTAGCACATTATTTAAAAATGTGTACTTGATTTTAAAGTTTTCTGATGACCTCCTTCTGGTGAACGACTCAACTTAGTGATGTCTAAATAATGTATTACTTCTTGAAATGGGTGTTTTGAAGGAATTTGAGATGGTAGATATTGTGATAAAATTCTCTCTTTGCAAAGGTCTCCATTCTCACTTTCTTCGTTAACAGTCATACTGTGTACAGCTGTGAAGCTGTAATGAAAACATTGGGACTTTATTTGAGACATTAGAAAAGGACTTCATGAAGAGTCTTAGCCTATTCTTGTGATGCCACTTTTTAATGATAACCAGTGGTTTTTTCATTTATTATAAAAAGCAAATTTTCTATACAGGTGAAAATGTTTGCAGAAACTGATTTGCATACCCCTTCAAATTCCTTTTGGAATAAGGGAGACTACAAATAAATAGTAACAAAACTAATTTGCATGCTCTAAATAAAATGTTCTTCTTAATGGCGCTGGTGGAAGATTTCCAATTTTTAGCAAAGCATTTATTTTTAAGAAACAAATTATATGGTAAGGTACTTTATTAAAAATATATAATGAAAAATGCCATATTGGGCAAGTTTATCTTATTCCTATTTCTTTTATTGATGACCAAATAATAGACCAGCATTCATGATTTTATAAGCAGATTTTGATAATTTTGTCAGTGCTGTAGATACAGATATGTAGAAAACAATAACAGTTTTGATTTGGAATCAAGACCTTAAATGGGTCCTCTGTTCTTTTGTCTGTATTGTCCATGGCTTCTCAAAATGTGGTTTGTAAGCCACTTGTCTCAAGAATCATCTGTGATGCTTCATGGAGCATGGATTCCAGGGCCCCATCATAGATCTACTGTCTTAGAACTGATAACAAAAGCCTACAGTCCTCAGTTAAGTTCAGTTTAGTTGCTCAGTCGTGTCCGACTCTTTGCAACCCCATGGACTGCAGCACGCCAGGCCTTCCTGTCCATCACCAACTCCCAGAGTTTACTCAAACTCTAGTACTAACCTTGGATGCTTTGTATAGGCATTGAGAGTTGTGCACCAATGCCCTGGAGCAAAGGTCAGCTGACTTTTCTTGTAAATTGATAGATAAGTAAATATTTTCAACTTTATGGGGAATAGCAGCCTACTCCAATGTTCTTGCCTGGAGAATTTCATGGACAGAGGAACCTGGAGATACTGAGTAACTAACACACTTGTTTCAACTGCTCTTCTGCAATTACAGCACAGGAGCAGCAGCGATGATAAATAAACAAACAGGCTAGACTAGACAGATTTGGCCCAGGAGTTTCCAGATCTCTGATAGAATCAAGATTCTAGACCAGTGGTTTTTCCTTAATGAAATCAGTTTTAATCAGATTTTCTGGTAACTGAAGAAAATCGGTAAATATAAGAAGACTTCCTGGATATACGTTAAATGAATTAATAGATGTACAACTTTTTATAATATTTAAAGCCTTTTCTATATTACTATTAAGGAGAGTGTGATTATTTTGTTTGTAATATTTCTGTGTTATCTGCTTCTACTATTAGGTTCCTGTGGCTAGAGCAAGTATTCTTTGGCTGATTGGAGAAAACTGTGAACGAGTTCCTAAAATTGCCCCTGATGTTTTGAGGAAGACAGCTAAAAGCTTCACCAGCGAAGATGATCTTGTGAAACTGCAGATTTTAAATCTTGGAGCAAAATTGTATTTAACCAACTCCAAACAGGTAAGAGACTAATCATTAGTCTACCTATGTGGAATCTACTTTCTTCTTTGCTCTGATCAAGCAGCTTTGTCCATTTATACATTAGTCTGTCCATTCAACAATTACCCGGTCCCTGTTTCTTTAAGGTTTTACTTTAGATGGTAGTTACGATGTTCTGGTCTAGTTCAGGAGAAAAACATAAAAAAATGAAATAGTGCATGGTAAGTACTATAATAGTGTATTGTGACACAGTGGAACTCCAGAGGAGAAAGTTATTGGAAGTCTGAAATAGAAGGAGGAGAGAGGTCAGTCAGAGTTTCATTCAAGATAAGACTCTTAAAAAAAAAAAAAGGCTCTTGACTAAGGGCTTTTAAGGAGTGGTTTACTATACAGAATAAGGAAGAAGGAGAGCAGGGGGTCAGAGTCGTGACACAGCGTGGTGCCCCCAGGAAACTTAAAGCTGAGTTTCGAAAGGTAGGCAAGGGCAGGACTTGATCCTCCACGTGAAGGGAAAACCATTAAATATTTTTAATAGTGGTATTATTGGCCATGTTTGCTGTTTAAAATACTCACTTTTTAAATCAGTTGACTTTGTGGAACTGTTGATTAGAGAAATAGCCTGTATGTATAAAATGCATAGAATCATTTCTTTGTATAAAATAGGATCTTTCTCATTCTTTTTCCTTTGTCTAAATAGCTGTTTAGATAAAGGAAAAAGAATGAGAAATTCTCAAGTAACTCCTTAAATTGATTTCTGTATATTTTCAGGTTGTCTTCATTCCTAATTGTGATGTGAATTGTATTAATATAGCTTTGGCTGATGGGTATTTCAAATTTGTGACCAAATAATCGCAAATATTTTGAGCATATTTGTATGATTTAGATTTTATCTTTATATTTTAAGTCAATCTTTGAAAGGAATCAGTTAGTCATTTCCGAGTGTCATGTAAATTAATTCATGCAATGAGGTATTTTTAAAAAACTGAGTAAAAGGGGAAAACTGTGTTTGCTGTTGAGTCACTTCTTTATTGATAAAAACACTGTTTTAGCCTGACATTCATTGTTTTTACTCTTCGTATGGTATTGTGAATGTTACCATGACACCTAGAATATATGATTTTTATGGCCTTATTGGAACAATGGGCTTCCCTGGTAGCTCACACAGTAAAGAATCCCCCTGCAGTGCAGGAGACCTGGGTTTGATCCCTGGGTTGGGAAGATCCCCTGGCGGAGGGCATGGCAACCCTCTCCAGTATTCTTGCCTGGAGAATCCCCATGGACAGAGGAGCCTGGCAGGCAACAGTCCATGGGGTCACAAAGAGTCAGACACAACTGAGCTACTAAACAGAGCGCATCAAAACAATGGTTTGGCTGCCATAGATAAATCTAGCTTATAGATGATCATCAAAGAAAAGTAATACAAAATTATTCTGTTACTCGACACTGAAGTAGTTATGTCTTACAAAACTAAATAAAGGTTCTTTGGAGCAGTAAATAACCAATAATAGAGCATAGTACTCTATGTTCAGAAATTGTAAAGTATATTCCATAACTTTTTATCCAGTGACTTTGAAGACAACATATTTTGCACTCAGCTGTTTTTTTTTTTTTTTTTTCTTGAACTCATTTTTTGGAGCTGAACTTCTGAAGTGTTGTATTGTGTATTTTAGAATGATACTTCTAGATAACCATAATAGACTTGACCACTGAAACAGTTATGTTTAGGAAAAAAAACTCATTGTTTTTAAATGAGTAAATATTAAAATAGGTGAACAAAGGTATCCTGTAAGGTTGTGTTCTGTTCTCTAGTTTCTCATTTCTCAAGGAGTTTTAGAGAATTCATAAGTGAGAATTAGCACTAAAGAATAATGTTTAAGTTCCAATAGACAGCATTTTTAAGTTGCATGATTCATAATCTACTGGATATGAGATGAGACTAAAATTCTTCTAAATGTAAAAAAATATATTTTCTATACATGTTAATTTTAGCTGTCTTTAAAACTCAACTAGGGAGACCAGGCCACAATGTTCAGAAACTGATTTGCCATGATGTCGCAATATTTGTAGATCCAACTTCCCTGTGGCCTAGATGGATCAGTGAGCATTTTCAGAATTTTTATTGCATTATTTAATTATAGGGGATGTCTAGATTGATTTTTATCAGATATAGGAATTGTATGCCTAAAAATAATTGAATAATAAACTTCTTTAATATCTCAAATGTCTTTCTTTAGTGTAAAAGAGATTTTGAAACTTAGTCAGCAGTCTGCTTTTGGTAGTATTCAGTGAATTCCTACTGGGCAACTGTAAACTCTGGGAAAATACAACAAGGAAACAACTGCCTGAAGTCTCTGAAGAGTCATTAAAAGTGGGAAGACTCTGAAGGGAAATTGACACTTTTCTGGGTCTGATCCTGAATTCAGTCTTCAGTTGGCATTACACGTAGAGACTGAAACTCCGAAAGGAAACCCAGAGTCCTCCTGCCTGAGGAAGAAGAGGACGGAGTTTAAGAAAAATACAGGGAATTCCCTGGTGGTCCAGTAGTTGGGACTCCTTGCTTTCACTGCTGAGGGTCCAGGTTCAGACCCTGTCTGGAAGCTAAGATCCTGCAAGCTGCTTTGGTGGGGTCAAAAAGAAAACTACCACCAAAGATATTGAAAAGGAAGAATTCTAGAAAGGAAAGAGCCAGTGTGAGGAGCCTCAAAATCTGGAAAATTATGTCCAAGTCTCTGGCTGACACCTACCTGGACCACATATATGCATGGTGGGTTTAGAGCAGCACAGTTAATAATAAAGGGACTGAACTGCAATTTGAACAGCACTGAGGAGACAGTCTGTACTGTGAACCCAACCTAAAATACAGCAAAGTTTAGGGTTTCTACAGTTCAGCATTCATGATGTCCAAGATAAATCCCAATTTACTCAACGTAAGAACTCGAACAGAGAATTACTATTTAATGGGTATAGAATTTCAATTTGTGAAGACATAAAAATTTCTGGAGGTTAATGGTAGTAATGGTCGCATAACACTGAACTGTGAACTTAAAACTGGTTGCACAATGTTTGTTTATGCACAATAAATAAAATTTATGTTTATTTTAGCACAATAATGAACAAGAATAGGAAAATAAGACCAGTTTTCAAGAAAACAAAAACCAGAAACAAACTTGTAGATGTGGAAATTTTCAGGTATAAATTTGAAGCAACTTTTATAAATGATTGACGACATAAAGGAAAATGTGTTCACAATAGATGAAAAGTGAACTCTTAGCAGAGAAATAAGAACTAATAAAAAATAAATGGAAATTCTAGAACTGAAAAATATAGTACCTGAAAAATCAACATTTTGTCTAGTATTACATATTATTTAATTTAATTTTTTGGTATGGAGATATAAAGCTATTCATATAGTTTTAAAAAATTATGATTAAGACTCTAGATTAACTTTTTCTGTAAGTTTCTTTAATTTTCTGACTTTGGGCTCTTTCAGTGGAAATTTAGAAAGAGTTGGTATGTGATGACTACCTTAGAGCTATTTAATGTCAATTACTGGAAGTCAAGTGGTAATCAAAAGTACAGGCTCCAATATTAGACTGTCTGACTTCAAATACTGTTTTACCACTTACTGGCTACATGATTTTGGACTGATTATACAGTCTACGTAAGACTTAGTTTCCTAATATATAAGATGGGAGTTACAATAATATGGTCAGTTATTTCTAATTCAACATATATATTCCTAACAATCATTATGCTTTATAGAAATGCACAAACCATAGGAATTATTGCAAAACTAGAACCAGAGATACAGCACTCAAAAAATTCGTTGATGACACAGACTTTATGCAGTGACTTTTTAATCCTTTCTTGGATAAATTTTCTTGGCATTGAAAAAGTCAAGATAAAACATATAAAGGTAAAACATTCAAGTTGACAAAAAAATCTGTATACTGTAAAATTTTTTTAAATCTGGTTTTCTGTATACTATTAGTGAACTATGAGGAAGAGAAATTAAGGGAACACTCCCATTTACCATCGGATTAAAAAGAATGAAATACCTAGGAATAAACCCACCTAAGGAGATGAAAGACCTGTACTTGGAAAACTATTAGACACTGGTGAAAGAAATGGAAGATGTCACAAACAAAAGGAAAGATAGTACCATGTTCTTTGATTGGAAGAATTACTTTGTTAAAATGATCATACTACCCAAGGCAATCTACTGATACAGTACAATCCTTAGCAAAATACCAATGGTGTTTTTCATAGAACTAGAATGATTAACTTCAGAATTTGTATGGAAACAAATTCCAGATAGCCGAAGCAATCTTGAGAAAGAACAGAGCTGAGGGAATCATACTTCTTGACTTCAGATTGTATGTGCAAGTGAAAGACACTCAGTCGTGTCTGACTCTTTGTGATCCCAGGGACTACACCATCCATGGCATTCTCCAGGCCAGAATACTGGAGTGGGTAGCCTTTCCCTTCTCCAGGGAATCTTCAGATTGTACTAGAAAGCTACTGTAATCAAGACAGTATGGTTCTGTCACAAAAACAGACATATAGGTCAGTGGAACAGAATAAAGAGCTCAGAAAAAAACCCACACACTTACTGTCAATTCATCTATGACAAAAGAGGTAAGAATATACAATGAAAAAAAGATAGACTCTTCAGTAAGTGGTGCTGGGAAAGCTAGATAGCTATATGTAAAAGAATGAAATTAGAATGTTCTCTATCACTGTATACAAAAATAAACTCAAAATGGGTTAAAGACCTAAATGTAAGACTGGATACTATAAAACTCCTAGAGAAAAACATAGGACACTCTTTGACATAAGTCACAATATTTATTTGGATCCATCTCCTAAAGCAGAGGAAACAAAGGCAAAAATAAACAAATTGGACCTAATTAAACTTAAGAGTACATCATGAGAAACGCTGGGCTGGAAGAAGCACAAGCTGGAATCAGGATTGCCAGGAGAAATATCAATAACGTCAGATATGCAGATGACACTACCCTTATGGCAGAAAGTGAAGAGGAGTTAAAGAGCCTCTTGATGAAAGTGAAAGAGGAGAATGAAAAAGTTGGCTTAAAGCTCACCATTCAGAAAACGAAGATTATGGCATCTGGTCCCATCACTTCATGGAAAATAGATGGGGAAATAGTGGAAGCAGTGTCAGAATTTATTTTGGCGGAGGCTCCAAAATCATTGGAGATGGTGACTGTAGCATGAAATTAAAAGACTCTTACTCCTTAGAAGGAAAGTTATGACCAACCTAGATAGCATATTCAAAAGCAGAGACATTACTTTGCCAACAAAGGTCCGTCTAGTCAAGGCTATGGTTTCTCCTGTGGTCATGTATGGATGTGAGAGTTGGACTGTGAAGAAGGCTGAGCACTGAAGAATTGATGCTTTTGAACTGTGGTGTTGGAGAAGACTCTTCAGAGCCCCTTGGACTGCAAGGAAATCCAGCCAGTCCATTCTAAAGGAGATCGGTCCTGGTGTTCTTTGGAAGGAATGATGCTGAAGCTGAAACTCCAGTACTTTGGCCACCTCATGCAAAGAGTTGACTTATTGGAAAAGACTCTAATGCTGGGAGGGATTGGGGACAGGAAGAGCAGGGGGCGACAGAGGATGAGATGGCTGGATGCCATCACTGACTCGAGGGGCATGAGTTTGAGTGAACTCTGGGAGTTGGTGATGGACAGGGAGGCCTGGGGTGCTGCAATTCATGGGGTCTCAAAGAGTTGGACACGACTGAGCAACTGAACTAAACGGAAACTTAAAAGCTTCTGCACAGCAAAGGAAACTATCAACAAAATGAAAAAATCCACTGAAAAGAAGATATTTGCAAATGATGTGATCAATAAGGGGTTACTATCCAACATATATAAACACCTCATACAATTTGATATCAAAAAAACAAACAACTTGATTGGAAAGTGAGCAGAAGAACTGAATAAACATTTTCCCATTGAGGAAATGCAGGTGACCAATAGGCACATGAAAAGATATTCAGAACTGCTAGTCATTAGGGAAATCTGGATGAAAACCACAGTGAGATAGCACCTCATACCTGTTAAAATGGCTGTAATCAAAGAGAACACCAATAACAAACATTGGCAAGGATCTGGAGAAAAGGAAATCCTTATACACTGTTGGTGGGAAGGTAAATTCATGTAGCCATGGTGAAAAACAGTATGGAGGTTTCTCAAATAAACTAAAAATAGAACTATCATGTGACCCAGAAATTCACATCCTGGGCAGATAGCTGACAAAAAAAAAAAGCAAAAGTACTAATCAAAAGATACACACACACAAAATACAAGATAAGTGTACCCCAGTGTTCATAACAGCATTACTTGACAATTGCCGAGTTATGGAAGGAACCTAAGTATCTGTCAACCAATGAATGAAGAAAGATGTGATATACATATATATATAGAGAGAGAGAGAGAGAGAGAGAAAGAAAGACAGAAGAAAAAACACGGGGTGACCAAGCTTCTGCGAGGCCCCAGAGCTTTATTTTTCAAAAGGTACTTTTATACCTTGCCTTATACATAGGGGGAAATGAAAGATACAAGGTCATACAGAGTCAGCCCAAACATTCCAGCAGTTTTGCCATTATCGAAACCATGATTTTTTCTGCATACTTTTCCCACAAATGATGTTGTGTACAGTATCTTCTGGCCT
>SJYV01021013.1:56094-71696 GCA_006410875.1 Neotragus pygmaeus | reverse complement strand
AGGGAGGGCTAGATATAGATATATCAATATAATGAAACACATATATGATATATAATACATATACATATACCGTATAGTGTATATTATTATGTATCTGTGTATCGCATATATATATATACACATGTGATATATGTCTATAATGGGATACTCGCTCATTCAGTTGCTTCAGTCATGTCTGACTCTTTGCGACCCTATGGACTGTAGCCCACCAGGCTGCTCTGTCCATGGATAATGGAATACTACTCAGCCATAGAAGAGAATAAAATTTTTGCTATTTGCAACATGCATGGACTTGGATAGCATTATGCTAAGTGAAGTAAATAAGAGAGAGAATTGCAAATACTGTGTGATATCACTTACATGTAGAATCTAAAAAGTACAACAAACTAGTGAATAAAACAAAAAAGAAGTAAATTCACAGATAGAGAGTATAACTGCTGGTTACTAGTGAGGAGAGGGAACGGGGCGCAGTGACATAGAGGTGGGGGGAAAGGTTGTTACAGAATTTTCTGAAATCACCTCTGTGAAACTTTTGAAAATTGTAAAGCAGTATAGAATTTAAAGAGTCATTTAATAAAATTTTTTAATTAAAAAAAATTTAAAGTCCTAATCATGGAATGATGAAATTGATTAGCTAGAAGACTAGTGCTGCTTACATTTGGCTCTGATATATCTTAAGAATTTTGTGTAGTTCTCCTAAATTTACCAAACACATTTGCTAGTATCCTTCTGTTTAAAAGTTACAACCATGTGGAACCACTTTTAAATGCTGAGTCCTGTATGTTTTTTAACATTCCATAAACAAATATATGTAAGCTGATATTATGACTATAAGATAACTTTTTCATTATTTTGTGTTGACCTGTATAATATTTGAAGAAGGCTGCAGCTGCTGCTAAGTCACTTCAATCGTGTCCGACTCTGTGCGACCCCATAGACGGCAGCCCACCAGGCTCTGCCATCCTTGGGATTCTCCAGGCAAGAACAATGGAGTGGGTTGCCATTTCCTTCTCCAATGCATGAAAGTGAAAAGTGAAAGGGAAGTCGCTCAGTCATGTCCGACTCTTCGCGACTCCATGGACTGCAGCCTACCAGGCTCCTCTGTCCATGGGATTTTCCAGGCAAGAGTACTGGAGTGGGTGGCCATTGCCTTCTCCATTGAAGAAGGCTATTGTTGAGCAAATAGTTTTTACCAGTTTATTACTTGTCAAGAGTATTTAGATAAAAATATGATGCCCATGTTTTGAGACTTTTTTTAGAATATTGGATTTCTTCATAGTTACAAAGCATTCCCCCCCAATTTTTTNTTGAAGAAGGCTATTGTTGAGCAAATAGTTTTTACCAGTTTATTACTTGTCAAGAGTATTTAGATAAAAATATGATGCCCATGTTTTGAGACTTTTTTTAGAATATTGGATTTCTTCATAGTTACAAAGCATTCCCCCCCAATTTTTTTCCCAGAAATGATTCCTTAAACAGGTAAATAATATGACATAAAATTTGAATACAAAGCTGTATATATGCTATTGAATATTTCTGTTATTTATGTTACATTATAATATTCTCTTCATCTTGTATGATTTTTTTTTTTTTTTGTAAAACCCATTTGAATATACTGTTGAATGTCCAATCTGGTTTTGATTGAGCCTTTGGTCATATTGAAATGCCGTGATTGTTTACGTGATCGTGTCTGTTTTCTTTGTTACTCTTGCCCAGGACAGATCTGATTTTAATCTGTTGTGTCAGTGTCCCATCCAGTTTAGACTTTATCCCAGGGTTTTCATCTTTAATGAAGCTGTTGTTGTTATTGTTCAGTCGCTAAGTTGTGTCCAGCTCTTTGCAACCCTATGGACTGCAGCACACCAGGCTTCCCTGTACTTCACTGTCTCCCAGAGTTTGCTCAACTTATGTCCATTGAGTCAGTGGTGCTATCTAACCATCTCATCCTCTGCCACTCCCTTCTTTTGCCCTCAATCTTTCCCAGCATCAGTGAGTAGGCTCTTCGTATCAGGTGGCCGAATCACTGGAGCTTCAACATCAGTCCTTCCAATGAATGAATATTCAGGGTTGATTTCCTTTAGGATTGACTGGTTTGATCTCCTTTCTGTCCAAGGAGAGTTGCATTAAAATAAGACAGAGTAAGTTTGTAAGTTTCCATGTTGTACTTAACCTTTGCCAAGGTTTTGTCTAGTGGCCTGTGAAGCACAAGTGTAGTGAACAGAAATTTCATTTAAAAGTGAGAAACATTTAAATGGAAAGACTTTGTCTTTCTTTTCCCAACCTTTTTGAGATACAACATGACTAACCTTTCCCATTTAGAGCAACATGTAGGATGTGTACTGAGAAAACAAAGCATGCCCTGATAAGGCAGGTCCCTCTTTTTTCCAGTGGTGGTGACATAAGTGTTGAAGTGTTTTATCTGATGGTAACTTGATGGTAATCAGCATGTTGTGTGTCACAGTCTGTGCAAAGCATTAAGCTCCCAGCTGTCAGTGGCTGGAGTAAGAGGGAAACATGGGAACTCAGGGGTTGGTTGTAGACGAAATATGTGCAGGAGATAGAGACAGAACAATCTTGCCATAAACTATTCAAGACAGCGGTCAGGGCACTCTTGCTACAGTAGTTTTGTCATTTACTGTGTACTGTAAATCTAAAACCTATTTATTTTATTATTTGATAGTTCTTTTTTTTAATTTTGTTGTAAATCCAGCAGCAATAAATTCTGAAAACTTGAAGTGTATATTTAATGAAGAATGAAGTAGAGAATTTCTCTATCATTATTTAACCTGCACAAAATGTTCATCAGCATGTACCATCTACCACGAAAATCCTAGTGATACCACTAACCACACAACAAACTGAAGATAAGATAAATCTGCTAAAATAGGATCAGCATCTATTTTCAAAACTGGAAGATATTTAGGAAGTCTGGGCCTCGGGGTGACGATTTAATGTATACAGGTGCCAAATATGTTTACATCCCTTTCTGTGAGACATGGTCGCATATAGATCAAGTAACTTTTAAAATTTAGTTTTGTTTATTATTACAAGTTTTCTTTTGCACATATGAGCAGTGAAGCAATGACAGTTATTGTACTGGCTCCATTAGCAGAAAAAGGACCCAAATGATGCTGCTGGTTTTCAAATAAAAAAACAATTAATTCCAATAATAGACCATTTTTACTCAAAGCTTTTGTACATTTCTTCTGTCAGTGTAAATGGAATCTGAGTAAAGCTTTTGAAAGGTTATTCTGTCAAAATCGCTGTAAAATGCTATTGTAAAGTTAAAAGCCCCAGCGTGGCTTTCACTGCACGAATGTTGTCATGGTAAAAGCAACGTTCTTATTAAATTAAGAAAACTATGGAACAGAAATGTTTTGGGCATTGGTTGTGGTGCATGCAAACTCACTCTGCTTATTTTACCAATTGAAATAAAACTATAATGGTCAAATATACTGATGCTTGATATGTGTGGTTTAACTAAACTACAGAATTTTTGTGATGAAGCTAATATTGAAAAAGCACACTTCAGCATGACAGCACACACTCTTTCATACTCAGTTTTTGCTGCATGTGACTAGCAGGATTTTAGAAGTGTGATATTGTGAAAAACTACATTGCAAATTAGCCTGTGTTATATACTGGCTTTTTTTGCCTGGATTAGGTGGGTGGGTGCATGGGGAGTAGATTAAGTGAGATTTTTGTGTGTTGGTTAGATTTTGATTCAAAATCATTTGGAAACCTTTTAAGTGTCTACCAGGTAGAGTTCCAACAACCTTAAGCTTTTGAAAACTTTAGCCAAATAGCAGTTCTTGGAAACAAATCTTGCAAAGGAATGACATTGAAATATATCCCGGTAAAAACAAAGGAAGAATTGAGCAAATTAAGTGGTAAGAGCTAATAATTTATTGTAGAAGTTCTTTCATTTGCAGTATTTCAGCTATGATGAAGACTTTTTTGATGGAGCTACTATTTTAGTTTGTTAAGTTTATATTTTATATTAGAATGAAATGAAATTAAGGCAGTTGATTTTGCAGTAGCTAAATTTGATGAAATATTAAACTATAGAGAATTATTCAAAAGTTTTATCTCATAAAGATAGTTTCATTGGAATGAAAAAATTTAAATATCTAGGCTTGAAATATTTACAAATTTTAACATGAAAACATTGAGAACATCCTTTATTCAATAGAATTTTTTCTATGCTTATTGGATCATTCAAACTGTAAAGAGGGCATTTTCTCCATTAAAAATATTAAGTTCTACAGTGAAGAATAAGTTGCAAATGTCAATACTTTCATAATTAGTGATCAGAAAGTTCCATTTTGAAGATAATTCCATTTTGAAGACATATGAAATTACATTCATTAAATAAATACCAATGACTTGGTTTTAGAGATAGAGCTAAGAAATTGATTAAGGTATGTGAATAAAGAGGTATGTGAGTAAATTAATTATTCTGTTTATGTTTTTAATGCATCATGGGACCTGGATATATTTTTCTCTTAATTTTGAAAATACACTTTACTATAATTATTTCATAACCCACCAATATAATAAAGCAAGTTTTATAGTCAATGAGTGCATATTATGGAAATTACATAATAACTTAAAATTTTCTATCTCATTTTAAATAGAGTCAGTTAATATTTCAAATAATTAACTTCCTAAAAATTAATTTCAGAGACTAGAAATAAAAGCAAGATGAATCACTCCACTAGCTTAAAAAAGTGCTGCAATGAATAGACTTTTTAATCTGATTTATTCTAGTTGCATATTCTAAATCCCAACATTCAAATATACTTTAGAGAGTTAACTTAGTTATGAATTCTCACTACAGTTGAAGAAACTTAATAGTAGGATGTATTTTCCAGGTTATCTCAGCAAGTTGATTACACAGTCCAGCATACCTTGGATTGACCTGGGTTATTCACTTGGCAACTGTTTTGCTGATTGTCCTTAAAAAATCAATCATAGAAATTTTCTTATCTGTCGTTGAACCAACCTAGTCTAATAATTAGTGAATAGCAGTTGTTGTTAACCAAATTTAGATTAGCTCTGTTAACATTTTTCATCTGTATTTTTTGTAGTTCTATTTTAGTAAAACTAGGTTAATGGTTTTTAAATAGATTGTTACTGAAAGAAGGTTGCTTTCTATCCAAATCAATTATCTTAATGAATTAATATTGTAAAAGAGTTTGCCACACCATTCCTGTATCTTGACTTATTGGTATAGAACTATCTTTAGCTCTACCTGACTTGATAGATTTTATTGTTTTTAATCCATTTCTAATGTCTATAAAATGTTCTAATGTAGATGTTTATTTTTTCCATGTATTATGAGTCCTGTTTATAGTTAGAATTGTATATGTGTAACCTTCTAAATTAAAATTATGCTTTTTCAATAAAGTAATGAGTTGAAAATACAAACCTATTTTGTTACCATTTCAATTTTGGTTTAATTATTATTAAAATTATCTCAATATATGTTAATGTAGTACAGTCAAAAATTGACTTAGGAAATCTTATTAGAGTGTAAAAGCTACTATAATAAGTTGTTCCCTAACATAAATAAATAAATTACCAATATTACTAGAGGCCATAAGCAATATGGGGGAAAAAATGGAAGGAGTCTTTTATCCTAGTTTTTAGAGGGCATCAGCAGCTTGCTTTTATGAAAAAGTAACAGCTAAATGCACTGCAAATAATTTGCAGTAATCCAGTTCAGTGATTCATGTGTCTGCTTTAATGGGTCATAATTCAGGGTAAAGTAACTGAGTGCAGTCAGAGTGCAGACACTGCTTATGCCAGGGACAGTATCTCTTCATAAAACACACCTCAGGAGAAGCAGCTTGCCAGCCCCCTAATACTCTCTGATGTTTTGATGTCCTGCATATTTTTCCGATTAAGTTTTGAGTGCCATGTTTTTAGTTGTATTTCCACATTCATTATTCTCACGTAGACCCTTCAGCGGGTTTGCCATATATGATTATTTTTTTAATGATGCCTTTCTTTCCACTTCAGCAGTTTAATAATCTAGCACATGGCTGCTTCTCAGTACTCAGCATTCACCTCCCCAATACTGAAGAGGACATGTGCTTTGGCTTCAGAATTCCATTTGCAGTGTTAGAAATGCATATTCCCTATGGAACAACATTTGTTTGACATAACCATTCATTTTTATTACCTCTTTAAATATGTTTATCCAGAGTTATCAATAATCATAAATAACTGTATTCTCATCTTGTTCTGTTTTTTTCCAACAGACAAAATTGCTTACCCAGTACATATTAAATCTCGGCAAGTATGATCAAAACTACGACATCAGAGATCGTACAAGATTTATTAGGCAGCTTATTGTTCCGAATGAGAAGAGTGGAGCTTTAAGTAAATATGCCAAAAAAATATTCCTGGCGCAGAAACCCGCACCACTGCTTGAATCTCCTTTTAAAGGTATTATTATCAGAATATACCTACAGAATATTATATGTTATCTTAAAAATTATGATATTATATCCCATTTCTAACATGTTTAAAATTTATCTCTTAGAAAATATGTGGTTAGTGTGTATAAATATATAAATACGAAAAGTGTGCTTTCTATTCATTCATTTCTTCTCCGAAACAAGCTTTATATTAGTTCAAGTTTATGTTTTCATAGGCCTTATTTACCTAAATAATTTCAGTCTTCTGACGTTTATTCTTACCAAATGATTTGACTGAACAATAGATAAAAGCTGTGTTGTTTTTGCAGACATTGACTTCATTTCTGGTTTAAATAGATAGCTTTGTTTAATAAGGGATATATAATTCACCTTAATAGT
Organism: Neotragus pygmaeus; assembly: GCA_006410875.1. Lineage (NCBI taxonomy): Eukaryota > Metazoa > Chordata > Mammalia > Artiodactyla > Bovidae > Neotragus > Neotragus pygmaeus. Next base: position 64,872 of record SJYV01021013.1, on the reverse strand, counting down.
GAGTTATTAAATATTCTGTGTACACTAACGTAAGCGTTTCCAGAAAGAATTATTTCATAGAAGTATTCCTTTATATTTGTTTGCTTTTCAGAGATGGAAATTGACTTATTTTCCCCAGCTTTTTAAAAGGAGCAATTTATCAGTTTCGCAAGTAGCCATTACAGTGGGAATCAAATGATTATAGACCTTGGTTTCCGTATTGTTTCTCATTTAATTGTTGTAAAGGGATAAAAAGCAGTGCAGTTTTGTAGTGAAACTATTAAAATTCTGAATGTGTTGGTGGCAAGACATGTATATGGATTGTTTAACTGTGCTGTCATTCTTAATATTCACAGTAAAGTAATTTTTAGAGAAGCTACATATCAGAGCAACACCTCTAAACACACTGACTGATTAGCTTTTTTATTGACCATTATCGGGGAGATTATTGTAATCTATGGACTGAAATCAGTTTTTTTGACCTGTGAAGAGTTTCCTAGTTTATATTTATTCCTTGACATTTGAGGTAATATGCCAATTACCTTGAGCTCTGATTAGGATTGTTCTCTGTTATATGCAGCTCAGATTGTTTATTTTATATTTTCCTTTATTTTAATAGATAGGGATCATTTCCAGCTTGGCACTTTATCTCACACTCTCAACACCAAAGCAACTGGGTACCTGGAATTATCTAATTGGCCAGAGGTGGCGCCTGACCCATCAGTTCGAAATGTAGAAGTAATAGAGTTGGTAAGTTGACCTTTCTGAAATTAATTTTGTCAAGCAGTAGAAGATTCTAGGATAGCTGCTGTTTTGTATAAAAGCTTTTTGGGGGGGTTGACAACTTAAAATTGTTCTGGTATTTCTAAATGTAATGTGTTAGATATATCTTGCTGCTATGGGAACTAAATATTGTAGTATTCCTATGTCATTGTACATGTACTGTTCCTTTTCTTCAAGGAAATAGAGAATTGAATTCTCTGCATCAGTGCCAGCCACATTTGTGATACTGCATTTGTAGCTGTGCAGATTCAATTTCTAAGTTATTTAGTTTCATTGAGTTGAGCTTTTCCCACTTAGTTTAGAGACTCATAAGCTTCCTGTCAATATTTTCCAAATCATTTTTACTATCTCTTCCAGAAACCATACAAAGTGTTCTTTTGGCTTTTCTGAGGAACCTTTTCCACATGAAGCCAAATATAAATAGGAAGCATTATGTACCAAAAATATCCTTGAACAAGGTCACAATTAATGAATAATATATTGCTTCACATAAAAAAAAAAAGGTCTCTGTATAAATACTCTTTTTCTAGGTCTTTATAACATGCTGGCTACTAAAATAAGAGAATTGATGTTCTTTCCTAATATTATCTCTTTCTTTCTTATATAAACAAGAAAAATAAGGAGAGGGGTCTTCTGATTGTCTTTAGAGATTGATTATGTGAAATGTATCTGATATTTTTTTAATAGAATTAATAAAAAGAATAACTGTGTATTACATCTTGGGTGCCTTTGCAGTAACACATATATTGAACTAGGATTCAGGTAACTAGTCCTTATGTATAATTCCTGTGAGAAAGTCAGTTAATCTTCTTGCCTACTGACTTTTCTCTATACAATGGGGAAAAAACTGTCTTCCTTTAAATAGAATTCCGTATCCACACTTTGCAGCTTGTAGGGTCTTAGTTCCCTGACCAGAGATTAAACATGTGCCACAACAGTGAAAGTGCCAAGTCCTAACCACTAGACTGCCAGGAAATTCCTGGGGCACAGCCATTTAATTTGACTGCTTTGAAAAGTATGTTTCTCTTAACTACTCAAACTTATCTGGCTTTGGAGTGTGGCCAGGGCAGTAATAACCAGTAACTAACCCTGCTAGTGTTCTTTGATAATGTTTTATAATCATTATTTGTTTAAGCCTCATAATTATTGTAAGTGATGGTTGTTGTTATTCCCGTTGTGCAGATGACGAAACCAAGGTTCAGAGAACCTAAGTAAATTGCCCAGGTTCCCATAGCTAGTAAGTGATAGAACTGGGATACCACTTCCTATCTGAGTCCACTGTTGCCACGCTTACTGCATTGTAGTATGCAACAGGATGAGAGGAAGCTTGAGCTTGTTGCAGTTCTGGACGGTCCTTAGTATTTATCAACACCACTGTTTTCAGGTTGTGACAAATTATCTCTATTTAGAGGTGATTTTTTAAAATATAAGACTAACAAGTTCCATGTTTCTCCTTGCAACTAAGTTTGGTGATTTCTCCTCGAATATACATACTACTCTTAAGTATTCTTCGAAAAGATTGGCTTATTTATGAAACGTTTGGTCAGATACTAGAATACAAAGAGAATGTTCTTTGTTGTAAGTAATATTCTCTCCTAATTTCTTTTGCCTGTTTGTTGTTTTTATGGTTCTGTCCCTTTTCATTATTAGGTACTTAATGTTTTGGCCCAAGTAGAATCATCCTTTTATCCTACCCCTACTTCTGCCCTTATCCCTCCTCCTTGCTGCCCCAATCCACAAAAAAAAAAAAAAAAAGTTAAAATATCATCTCAGAAATTGATAGCAATGCCATGCAATTTAATTTGGTCTCAGCAGTGTTCTTATATTGGCTGATAGATTGGTTGTTTGGCTGGCTTCTTCCATTTTCTTATGCTCTTCTAAGCATTAACTACCTATAGGGACGGTACTTGAATGACCTGTTTTCTTATATTCATTTCGCCTGTCCAGTTGAACAGAGACAAATTGATTTCTTTTTCATTTTGCTGACTACATTATGGAAATTAATAATTGGTAACTTATTATGGAGAATAATTATAACTGATGGAACTTGGTTGGAAAAAACTCACTCTCCATTGATGCCATGTAGACAACAGTTTCAATCTGCTTGTCTCTGGACACATTGACTTGAAATTATACTATAAAGACTTAATTAAATATAAAAATAGCATATATAGTTTTATCATCAAATTTGACCGCAGTAGTATAGAAAGTAGTGTTCACATAATCTTTCTTGCCCTTCATTCTACCTCATCCCTCTCTAAAGTCGCATCATTGTATTTATGCACATAATATATGTGTGACCCTAGTCTTAACTGTAAATCTTACGGAGTCATGTCGTATTACTATGAAATTTAACTTAGCAAGAATAGCAGCCTAAGTGTAAACAATCTAATATTTTAATCAAAACAAAATGGAACCTAGTCACACTGACACTAGAAGTCACTGCGTCACACGTTTCTATTTCCAGGATATTAGCAACTATATACATTATGCCACTAGTAAATTTTCAAGATTCTTTGCAATTTTTGTTTTTACTTGGTTCTAGAAGATCCTTTTCTCTCAGTTTTGCATATCAAGGGTATTTTGCTTTATAAATACATCTACTATCAATATTTTATCTTATATTGAAACTTTCAAATTAGTGCTGTGTTATTTTTTTTCCTCTTCTCTTTACCCTTTTATTTCCTTTGCTAAGAATGATACAATTATCATAGTCATAACAGACCATAACAAAAATTAAAATACGTATTAGTCTTTACCTTTTAAAACCTTAAACTCCATTAATAGAGAATCCATGGCCCTGTCAAAATATTATGCCCCTCTGAGCATAGGTGCCTGATTTTCCTTACATGATGACTCAGTTTTGTCCTGAAAGCCATAGTCTAACTAAATAATTTTTTTTTTCATAAATTGACCTGACACACATTTTACTAGCCTGCAGAAAAATGTATTTGTTTGGACATAAGAAAAATATGAACTTTACTGTTTATTATATATAGGAGAACTTTGTTTATAGAGTGCTGTCTTTATTCATATCTGGAAGACAGAGCATTTTAAACATACATAAAAAGCAGTATTGTTGATCTTATGTTAGTATCTTACTCAAATATATTTGAGTAATTTTTGCTCATTTTTCTATTCTTCTCCAGATAGTAATCTTCCAGATTACTGAAGCTTACCTTTGTAAGCAACATATCTTAAGCCCATAAGCCCTCTACAGCAGTGGTTTTTCAACCTAGCTTTATACTATATTCATATGGAGATCTTAAATCTGTCAGATCTGTACCAGACCAATCAGAATCTTGGGAAGTGGGTCCCAAGCATTAGGATTTTTAGCATTAGTATTTTTATTATTGATATTAATATTTTTAAAAAGTATTCTCAGGTGATTCTGACAGACATCCAGTGCTGAGAACCATTCTTGAAAGAACCTCAGTCTTACTGTAAATTTCTTTACAACAGATGGTACCCTAGCAGACTGGCACATAGTGAAGNATATTAATATTTTTAAAAAGTATTCTCAGGTGATTCTGACAGACATCCAGTGCTGAGAACCATTCTTGAAAGAACCTCAGTCTTACTGTAAATTTCTTTACAACAGATGGTACCCTAGCAGACTGGCACATAGTGAAGACTCTGAAGTATGATAAATAAATGCGTCTTAACTGTTCTTGACCTTTTAAAAAATACACATTTCCTTGCCCTTTAAAAGAGAGTATATAAAACATGATTTAACTTTTTCTTGATGAATCAAAGTCACACTTATGAAAATAATTTAATTTACTTCAATACACTGTATTAAAGTTTTAAGGGTTTGTCACCCAGCTAATAGTTTTTGTGCCAGACACATTTAAGATATATCAGTATAAAAAATATTCAAACATCTCTCATCTCCAGATGCTGATATTCTTGCCGGGATAGACTGACAATTACAATAAATATATAAATTGTACACAGTAATATATTAGAAAGTAATAAGTGCTATGACCAAAAAACAAACCAAAAAAAATTAGTGCAAAGGCTCCTCTGGCCCTGGGATTCTCCAGGCAGGAATACTGGAGTGGGTTGCCATTTCCTTCTCCAGGAGATCTTCCCAACCNGTAATATATTAGAAAGTAATAAGTGCTATGACCAAAAAACAAACCAAAAAAAATTAGTGCAAAGGCTCCTCTGGCCCTGGGATTCTCCAGGCAGGAATACTGGAGTGGGTTGCCATTTCCTTCTCCAGGAGATCTTCCCAACCCAGGGATCGAACCTAGGTCTCCCGTATTGCAGGCAGACGCTTTACCATCTGAGCCACCCGGGAAGTAAGATCAGCCTCCATGGGGGGTTGAAATTTTCAGTAGAGCGTTCCTCCCTAAGGTGGCACTTGTACAGAGTCTTGAAACAAGTGAGGAAATGAGCCATGCGGTCGTCTGGGATGAGGGTGCTGGAAGTAGGAGCAGCTTTGGAGAAAGGCCTCCAGGAGGAGCACGTCTGGGGTGTTTGAAGACACTGTGATGAGTGGCTGGCGGGAAGAGGGCAGGAGGGAGGGCAGCTGCAGGAGTCAGGTAAGGCTGACAGGTTTTTATCGTAAGGGCTTCGTTTGTTCTAAGTGAATGGGAAGCCTTTGCAGACCTTTTCAAAGAAAGAGGGGCTTGATTGGAATTAATAAAATCTTTCTAGCTGCTGTTTTGAGCCAGCTTGGAGTGGGGGTGAGAGATGGAACTAGACATAAGACAGCCAGTCGGAGACTATTGTGGTCCGAGAGAGAGAGAGAGATGGCTCAGAGTAAGGTGGTAAAGGACCAAGGGGCCTATAGGCTTTCTTGATGGATTAGATATCTAGGATATGACACACATACAAAGAATTACTCCAGGGTTCAGACTGTTGAGATGGTACAGGCTATTTGTTGCCTACACTAAATGTTTGTGTTTTTTTTTTAAAAACCTCAGTATCAAGGTAACTCAGCTGATAAAGATTCCACCTGCAATGCTGGGGAGACCCTGGTTCGATCCCTGGGTTAGGAAGATCCCCTGGAGAAGGGATCGGCTACCCACTCCTGTATTCTTGGGCTTCCCTCGTGGCTCAGATGATAAACAAGCTGCCTGCAATGCATGAGACCTGGGTTCAATCCCTGGATTGGGAAGATCCCCTGGAGGAGGGCATGGCAACCCATTCCAGTATTCTTGCCTGGAGAATTCCCACAGACAGAGGAGCCTGGCGGGCTATAGACCATGGGGTCACAAAGAGTCAGACACATGACTGAGCACCTAAGCACAGCATGCAGAACATCAAGCTGTGAAATTGAATTTCTTACTGCTCTTACTACTTCTGCCTCTAATCGCCCTTATCTTCTAGACTGTCTTACTTTAGCTTAAATCTTCTATAGGCCAATGAATACAAAAGTATTTAAAATTATATGTTGTATATAAGGTTGTGGATCTAAAATAATAGGTTCTGAGTGAGAGTGTATGTTTCTCTACTTAGGGGTAGTGGGAATCAAGACTTCTCAGTGTTGCCTTTTCTACTGAGGCTTTAAGCTTCCTTCTGGTTTCACAGAGTATTCCGAATGATTAAGTCTGCCTGAAGACTAGATCCCTTAATGAGAATTCCTGGATATTTACATTTTTACTTTTTTAAAATCAGGCAAAAGAGTGGACCCCAGCAGGAAAAGCAAAGACAGAGAATCCTGATAAGAAATTTTATTCCGAATCTGAGGAGGAAGAAGACTCTTCTGAGAGCAGCAGTGACAGTGGTGGGTCTTTAATTCATTGGAAAACCTTATTCACCATGGCTTATAGGCTGAGCTTCCCATAGAACAGTGAGGCCCAGAACATAATATTCAGCCAGCAGGTTTAGGTGAAGTTTAAACGATTGAAACAGTTCCTTTCATTTACATATCAAAGTAATTTTGATATGTAAGTTTTCAAAATAATTTCTAACTGCTCTATTTTTTGATATTGCCTCTTAGACCCATAACTAAAAAATGATAGAATTGAAAAAAGAGCTCATGCTTTTCTGAATCCTAACCAACACTGCCTGGGATGTTCATTAACGTGTTGAAAAACATAAATTTACATTTGGTAAGCCTTTGTTTTCAGTATTTGAAAAATTAGTCTGTGGTGCGTTATTTTCTGAAGTAATAAGCTGAAAAATGGGGAAAATTACTTCAATCCAAACAGTTAATGCTAAAAATATGGAATTTCAGGAATGATATAGACCATTGAGAAAGATATGTTGTGTAGTTAAGACTGTCTCATAGAGATATTTGTTTCCATCCCATTTATTCACAAGCTCATGTTCTATTTAGAGTCTAACCTTTTTCAGTATGTATTTGAAATATTTCAATAACATTGTGGCTTTTCATGGCATTATCTGAAGTATAGTAGGGATAGTGAGTTTCTTTCTAGCTACCAGAAGAAAGAGAAAACTTTTCTCATTAGAAGATAACAGTTTTTTTCCAGTGAACATGTCTTCTTGAAGATAAACAAATTTCCTCAAGAATTTTTCTAACTTGAAAATTTAAATAAATGATGCCTGAAATGAACTGGATCCAGATTTGTTTTGAACTCCCATAAAAACATGAAAAGTAACAGCATAAGCCAGTTATCTAAGTTAACATGTATGTGTGCTTAACTTTGACTTCACAACAAATTCATAACACCCTTAATCAACAGTTTTGTTTTCTAAAGTTTGGATAAAATAAATTTTGGTCTTTGTAAAAAGTCACAATGGGACTTCCCTTGATGGCTCAGTGGATGGGAATTCACCTGCCAGTGCAGAGCACATGGGCTCGATCCCTGGTCTGGGAAGACCCCATATGCCTCGGAGCTGCTATAAGGTCATGTGCCACAAGGGCTGAGCCTCCTTGCTGCAGCTACTGAAGCTGGTGCACCACGGCAAGAAGCCCTTGTGCCCCAATGAAGGGGAGCCCCTCTTTGCCACGGCTCGAGAAGACCTATGCAAGGCAGCAAAGGTCTAGCACAGCCAAAAATAAACAAGCAAAATGATAGAATTTTTCTTTCCTTATGAAATGATAAAAAAGAGAAATTTAAAAGCTCAAGGCGATGAGTGCCTTACCATGTGGTAACACTGTTGTGTTGTAATCAACTTTACTCGTTTCAAATCATTTAATCTTCACAACAGCTCTGTGATGGGGCTTTGCTGAAAAAAAAAGAAGCCAAGACTCAGAGAAGTTGAATAACTGCTTAGTCTTACACCTTGGTATGTGGATTTGAACATGGACGTTCCAGCTTGAAAACTCATCACTCTTAGTTCAGTTCAGTCACGCAGTCGTGTCCAGCTCTTTGCGACCCCATGAATCGCAGCACCCTAGGCCTCCCTGTCCATCACCAACTCTCGGAGTTCACTCAGACTCACATCCATCGAGTCCGTGATGCCATCCAGCCATCTCATCCTCTGTCGTCCCCTTCTCCTCCTGCCCCCAATCCATCCCAGCATCAGAGTCTTTTCCAGTGAGTCAACCTCTTCACATGAGGTGGCCAAAGTACTGGAGTTTCAGCTTTAGCATCATTCCTTCCAAAGAAATCCCAGGGCTGATCTCCTTCGAGTGGACTGGTTGAATCTCCTTGCAGTCCAAGGAACTCTCAAGAGTCTTCTCCAACACCACAGTTTAAAAGCATCAATTCTTCGGTGCTCAGCTTTCTTCACAGTCCCAACTCTCACATCTATACATGACCGCTGGAAAACCATAGCCTTGACTAGATGGACCTTTGTGGGCAAAGTAATGTCTCTGCTTTTGAATATGCTATCTAGGGTGGTCATAATTTTCCTTCCAAGGAGTAGGCGTCTTTTAATTTCATGGCTGCAGTCACCATCTGCAGTGATTTTGGAGCCCAAAAAAATAAAGTTTGACACTGTTTCCCCATCTATTTCCCATGAAGTAATGGGACCATATGTCATGATCTTCGTTTTCTGAATGTTGAGCTTTAAGCCAACTTTTTCACTCTCCTCTTTAACTTTCATCAAGAGGCTTTTTAGTTCCTCTTCACTTTCTGCCTTAAGGGTGGTGTC
>SJYV01021013.1:18077-50577 GCA_006410875.1 Neotragus pygmaeus | reverse complement strand
GGTTCTTTACCAGTAGCACCACCTGGGAATAATGTGTTAAAACATCTGAATTAGATAATTGTTTATGAATTGCCTTATACTATCTGGCACAAGGTGGATTTTAAAAATAATATACACATACACGCACATATGATAAGGAGAAGTGAGACCTTCAAACTTGAGAAAATCAAAAAGATCACAAGCTATCTCTTTTCCCCTAATATTAAACACCGTGCGTGATCTCTTCCTGGAGACCTTTTTCCCTTCCCTTATTCCTCTCTTTCAACTCCTGTGTCTCTTCCTCTAGGAAGGGTCCCAGTCTTGGTCCATTTGTTTAGATGCTCCTTCAGGTGTTCTCAGGACACAGTATATACTTTGTTACTTATTGTTTACCATGCTCCCTGGTCACTGTTAGCTTAACTTCTCTGTATCTTCTGATGGACTGACTGTAGACTCTGAAAAGGAGCAGTATGGAGATACCTGTATCTTACTAACCACTGTTACTCTTAGCACCTAATATAGTGCCAGCTCATGGAGGGCAGTCAGTAAATATTTGTTAAATAAGGGAATGAGTGAACAAAATGAACATCAGCACTTAGATTTAATCATTTGGTATTTTAAAACTTTAATGTTTATCTGATTATCTTACATTTTTAGTAAAATTTAGTATTTAAATTTTTAATGAGTATTTTGAGATAGTATTTTAAAATCTGCCTAAGTATTTCTGAAGTTGTTAATGTTAGCACCTAATGTGTAGTCCTAGTAAATCAAACATTTAATCATTATTTTCTATGTCATTTAGTCTTATTTTATGATCTTTTGCACTTGAAGTGTGTGTGATATGGTTTAGCTTTGAATGGGTTCTGATTCATTTAGTTATAGATAATACTGTCTTTATTATTATTTCATTAACATGTTTTGGAATTTTAAAACCATTTTTACTGTCTATACACTAAAAAGAAATGGTTCTCAGTGAAATACACTTCTCTAATAAAGATTTTGATTCATACGCAAAATGGAAAAATTGTAACACTTGTCATTTGATTTTTCAAACTACTTTTTAATGTAAGTATCTAATATTTCAAATTTTATTATTCTGATTAGTGATTCTAAAGATGTGGATAAGGAAAAAGGAAACTCTAAAACTTCAGAGTCTTCCAGTGGTGAATCTAGTTCAATAGAAGAGAGTTCTTCGGATTCTGAATCAGAATCAGAATCTGAAAGTGAATCTGAATCCAGAAAAGTTACTGAGGTAAGAGATTGCACGTTTTTGTAACAGAAAGTAAATATTCTTTAGCCTTTTCGCAAATAAGAATAAATATTTCTAAAATTTTGTTTTGTTGAAAATCAAGAAAGCAGGGAAGGAATTTAATATGTCACTGACAACTAAAACACCATCTTTGTTCATCCACACCTGTGATTTTATTTTGATTTTTTCTTTTTTTTGTAGATTATTACTTCCCTCATAACTCAACTCTGCAGAGAAGTTAGAAACTTTTTTAACTTCACTTTTTCCAACCACAATTAGAGACCTCAGTGTTATGAGTATGACTTTTTTTGTTCTTGGCTATGATGTGACAAGGGAAGCTTTTGCCAGATGGGAAGTAAAGGGGACTTTGACTTCCCCTTTACTCAGTACTATTTCCTCACAGAAGTAGTATTGAGCAAAGAAATATAAATGTACATGCTTCATAAGAAATTAAGACTAATAAGAGTATACATTCTTTAATAATTAATAAAAATGCAGTAACATATATTTAAAAACAAATGCAAGAACCACTTGTGACAATAGAATGATTATAGGGACTTCTCTGGTAGACCAGTGGTTAAGACTCCAAGCTTCCACTGCAGGAGGCCTGGGTCAGGGAACTAAGATCCTGCATGCTGCACTGTGCGGCTGAAAAAAAAGAGCAATTATGGTTTTTTAGTCGGACCCAACTGAGCGACTTCATTTTCATGCCTTAGAGAAGGAAATGGCAACCCACTCCAGTGTTCTTGCCTGGAGAATCCCAGGGAAGGGGAAGCCTGGTGGGCTGCCGTCTGTGGGATCGCACAGAGTCGGACACGACTGAAGCGACTTAGCAGCAGCAGCAGCAGTACAGTATCTGTAGCACTAAAAGTTGTCTGCTAGCAGCAAAAAAAAAAAAATTAGAAAATGTAGTTTTTAATACAAAAATCAGACTTAATACGTATCCTTTTGATCTTTAATTATTATTCCCATCCTATAAATGGATCATGGTGGTGCTCAGTTTCNGTACAGTATCTGTAGCACTAAAAGTTGTCTGCTAGCAGCAAAAAAAAAAAAATTAGAAAATGTAGTTTTTAATACAAAAATCAGACTTAATACGTATCCTTTTGATCTTTAATTATTATTCCCATCCTATAAATGGATCATGGTGGTGCTCAGTTTCAAATGCAATGGTTTTTATGAATAAATGTATTATTCCATATGTTGAAAATATGATCACACCTTACCTTTTATTGAATTCAGCTTTTTTAAAATGCACTATTTTTTTCATTTATTTGTTCTAGTAACATGAATTTCTTGAATAAATCATTTGAGTAGGCAAGTATGAAAATAAATTCATCAAAGTAATAAATGTCCTCCTCCATCCAAGATTTATTGTTAAAGAATAACCATATTTTTGAAAAAGAATAAATGTGCTTTAAACGTTGGCTAGCGTTTGTCATCTTTAAATGTTCTTAATTATAGAAAAACCTATTTTAAACCTGAATTTATATTTAAAATTTATGTCTATATGTATTACATAATATGTATTTACATACATATAATATGTATGTATTACATGTACATACATATATGTAATTATATGTATTACATGGGATTTTATTTTTCAAAAATTCACATAAAATCTTAGAGATTTTTAGGTTTATTAATCTGGCCTCTTATAAACTTACTACAAAGGGAATTGGATATCTTCTCATTTCCTACTTATATTAAATTACAAAATGATCTTAAGATTTTATTCAAAATAAAAGAGCTTTAGAAACTAAGTTTTTTTTTTCAAAATAACCAAGCAAGAAATTAAGAGTTGTCAAGTGGGTACAAGTGAGTTATTCTAATGAAGTTTTGTGAAAGTTGTGAAAGTTGAAAAATTGCAGACTTTAGTACCTATTGAGTGTTGGACATTAGGATCCCACAGAGGTATCCCAGGCCAGAGGTTCAGTTTATTTCTTCTCTGTCACTTTCAGTAATCAGATAAAATCGCTTAGTAGTTGAAAATATTTTACTGTAGAACATCATTATGAAATGTCAAAGTAATGCAGTGATCTAAGACTCTTGAGAAATTCAGATTTTATTCACATTGTCAATAGTTTGTGTCTATGTGTTTTGCTTATATAGTTTATTTTCTGTATGTTGTAATGCCTTTCCTGTCTGTAACAGGCAGATTATAGGATTGTTAGTTTTAATTTGTATTCTCCACCTTGGAGCCACCATAACTATTTTTTTTCTTTTTATTTCTTTCTGAGCGATTTGAAACATAGCATGCAATTGCACGTGTGCCAGTTTTCTAATAATGGACAACACTATAATTGTAGAAAAGTTCTCCTTGCACCGTGTTGTGATTTCCCCTCTAAATTATGAGTAATGGAGGCAGATGGTGGATGTTTTACCTTAATTTAGCATGACAGTATGTTAGTGCTAAAAATTCATATACCTTAAATCTGCAGCCCAGCTAAAGCTTTACTTTTACTCTCTCAACCTTTTCTTTCATTTGGACAATGTATTTTAGAGATATGGAGCGTGAAAATGGGACCTTGGGGTACCTTGAATATATGGCTTTGAAAACAGTTCATTTTATGGAGGTCCTATGAGATGGGTATAGTGTTCTCCTTGTTGGAAGATAATATCTTTATGCTTCAGTTTCCTCATCTATAAAGTAGAAATGCTTTATACCTACTCTGCTTCTTTCAGTGCCATTATAAAAAAATCAGATGTGAAAGATCAATGTGAAGCCCTGTATAAATATAAAACATTAGTGTTAACATTTTTAAACTTGAATATCAATTCTCGGAGAGACCAGTATTAGGGTTACAGAACACCAGTGCTAAAAGGAGCCCAAAATATTTTGTCACTCTTATGTCTCCTGCATTTTTCCAACTTTTTAAATACCTTTCTAGTTAGAAATTAATGGTCAGGTATGACCCCTTATCTGAAGCCTCTGATCTTATCTGCTATCTGCAGAAGACTGACCTGCCATTCACTATGAGTATCTCCTACCTCTCTACTCTCTGACACACAATCTCAATTTACCTTCCTCCTTTATCCTTGAATGCAGCTCAGAGTAAGTGCTCCCTATCCACTTAGCATCCTGTTTCCTTTTAGACTTGTTTAGTTGATAGTCTTCTACCTCCATTGCACCTTCAGTCTCTTTTTGCCTTAGTTTCTCCTCCACCAATGAAAGCATTCAGGTCTCTCCTTCTTTTAAAGACAGGAGAAAGGAATGGAAGAGACAGACAGAGAATGTGTGAGAGTGAGAGATTAGAAGAATAATCTAGATGTTCTCTAGCTACTACCTCTTAGCCCAGTTATTTCTTAATCCCTTTTAAATTGATTTCTACTTGTGTTACTTCCTATAGATATTGCTCTCCAAAAAGGCAACCATGATCTTTCTCCAAAACCAGGAACCTTCTCTTAGTTTATCCTTCTCTGATCTTTTTATGACAATATCCCTACTACTTGAAACTCTCTTCATCCTTTTTCTTTTGACTTTCCTAACCCTTTAATTTTTCACTTTTTACTCTTCTGACACCCAGGTGTGAACATTGCTCCAAAGTTAGTGCTTCTCAGTTCACATTTTTTTCAAAATATTAATTGATGTGGATTAATTTTAGTCCTTTATTTCCTCTACATTTTACTGTTGTGAGACTTATTAACTCTAGTAACATCAGCTAAAGCATTTCTCTGAATTAATTCCATGATAACATCTGTAAATTTTCTTATTCAAAGCAGATTCTTAGACCTCTTAGGAGCTGCTGGTTTCCCAAACCGAATATACCCAGAGACGTGATCTGTCATTCAGTACCAGCATTCTTTCTGTTCTCCTGGATTTGGAGCCCCACAGTTGTCTTTGACCCCTACTTCATCCTATTTGTATGCGCTGTTGCCAAGTCTTAGAGATTTTGTGTATTATTTCTCATACCTGTTTCTTCTTTCCCTACCATCACCATCACAAGTCATCTCTTCCTTGTGTAGTCCATACACCACTGCCTTTGTCATCCTCAGACAGCTCCCCAGCCCCAGTCCTTCCAGACAGCTGCCAGCTTACTGCCAAAGTCACCTGTAAAGATACCCCATTGTCTTTGACTTCAGTGAACTCCTCAAGCTCAAAGGTCCAAAGCCGCCTCTCCAGTCTTAACCCCTCTTGTGTTCTAATCCCAATGGACTGTTCGTGGCTCTCGTGACATACAGTATGATTTTCCATTCCTATGCCTTTGATCTTCTTTTTGTATTTTTTCCCTCATTACAGAAAATATAAGCTAAGGAGGAAAGTGGCCTTGTATCAAGGGTAGTTCCTCACTTCTAGTTGAGAATAAGTGCATGGACTGAAGGATATTAATGACTAGAGGGTTTTACTCACATGAATGGTGTCGGGACAGTCAGGTGAGAATGGTGTAGGGCAGTAGGTGAGAACTGCTGTTAAATTGTATCTGTTCCTAAGTGTTTGTCATTCAGCACCATACCCCTGCATTTCCATAAAACTCAAAACTGCTGGTGTTGGTTGGTTTGTTCTGGTGTCATGTTGGTTTGTTTCTCTTATTGATTGGGAGACGGCCTCCACCGAAGTCAGATATTGTCAGTAATAACCAAAGAAAATTATCTTTCTCTTCAGTTACAATTATTTTGATGGACAAGCATATTTTTATTTGTAGATGTTCTTTTCTGAACTAAATTTAATAAGCATTTTAATTTGAATCTAATCCTTTTATGAAATAATTTGTGTTCAGCTGCTAAGTCATGTCGAACTCTTAGTGACCTCGTAGCCTGTAGCACACCAGGCTCCTCTGTCCTTTATTATCTCCTGGAGTTTGTATAATACCTATAACAAAATTAGTTTTAATAGTTCTGTATCTTCAGTACTTTCACATATTTCACATGGTGTTTAGGAAAGATTTTTTTTTTTTTCACACAGAGGAGTGGAGAAAAAAAAGAGTAATACAGGCCATATTAAATCAGGAAGACATTCACATTTATATCACTTTATACCATGTTTTACTGATATAATTAAGTTATATTCTGCCTGTAGTTAAAGTTATGTGTTGAACAGATGGTAAAAATTTTATTTAAAATATATTTTTTAAGTTGCCAGGGTTTTTTTTTTTTCTTCATTGAACATGACTTCAGTGTTTTTATTATGCCAATAAGTTAGGAGATCGCAACCATCTTGAGTATTCTTGTCTGGGAAATCCTATGGACAGAGGAGCCTGCGGGCTACAGTCCATGGGGTCTCAAAGAGTCAGACACAACTGAGCGACTAACACACACAGTAAGTTAGGGCATTCCCGCTTACTATAGTTGTTTCTGCCATCACCTTATTCGTCCCACTATTCATACCTGAACTGTGATTCAGTGGTTTTGATTATATCGTCAATGTCTATGCACCACCTGCTTAATATTCAAATAAGCTGTGATTAAAATAGTAAAAATTTTAAGTCATAATGGTAATTTATTGTGAATAATTTTATGTATTTCCTTAAAAATATTAATAGTATTTTAATTATTTTTATTAAGCATAATAATCTATTGATGGAAAATAGGTATATTTAATATATTTGTACCTAATAACATTTAATACTAAGAGCGTTTTCATAACTGAATCAAAATTAAGGTTAATATGTTTACTAGCTTTAAGAAAAATAATATTGTCTCTATATCCTAGCAGTGTTTAAGATGCTTTTGTCAGTGGTCTTTATCACATTTATAGAGATCTCACAAAGCTTTGTTAGTCTCTTTTTGAGAGGTGCAAAGAAGCTAAATCTTTTTGTGCTCTTTGGACTGGTCAGTGTCTTATGAGTAGTGTTCAGATGTCAGTAAATATTGAGACATGCCTCAATAAAAGATCTACCATGTGAAAGATTCTTGGGTATAAAGTAAATATGGGATGTAGTATGAATAGATGAATAGATTGTGAAAGGAACTATTTTCTGATTAGTTTTCTGCCCTATCTGTGAATAGGAAACAAGGTTTACTTGTGTTTTTCCAAGTATTTATGATTGTTGCAATTATATAACTTCTCTGAAGATTGTAGAATATTAGTTTTTACTCTGACAATTCAAAGGCTTGCCTCTTTCAATTTATGTCTTTTTCCAATTTAGTTCATATTTTAAGTTCTCCAGAACAGAAATAGCATTTCACTTCAATTGAGATCTTTAAATCAAAGTGAATGCCATTAAGCAATCTTTCTTATTGAAGTAGGTATAATCTAATAGGGAAGAGTTGTTTAGCAGTTTAGACTTCTTTTTAACTTGTATAGAAGTCTCAATTTTCTGGCAGTGTAATTTTGTTTTAAAGCAAAGTGTAAGTGTGAGCCTCAGATTTTAAAAATCAGATTTGTTAGATGACTTGAAGGCAAGAGAATCATTAAATTGTCTTTGCTTGGTAATTCTAACTGAAAATATTTCTTGTGGATACCTTGCCCTGTGAGGCTAGAAATAAGCCTTGAATTTTTGTTGCTTCCAAAGCATAATGTGGGTTTGACAAACTTATATTACCATTTATCCTGTTTTATAGTTTTAAATTTCAGACCTCTTTATAATGGTTTCCAGTTAGGAAGCATATTTGATGCTTGTTGTGTTAGATTTTCTTTTTGCTTCCCTTTTTTTTTTTTTTGGATCAGCATGAAGATAAACATGCATAATATATTTTTTAAAATCCTTACAAGGTATATTAGTACATTTTTTTGTTTATATTCTTTGGAGCTTAATAAGTATTTCCAGGATCTTTTATTTATTATTTGAAATGAAATATGTTAAATAGAAATCAGTTTGTTAACCCTGTGACTTTGTATTTCATTTTGAAAATGTTGATGTGTTGAGGTGTATAATCGAATACCATAGAAACAAATGGAGATTTGAGGATGATGAATTGATAACTAGGTATTTTTGTAGTGAGATTTTAAGATCAGTTACTGTTGTCCTTATAAAAGTCTAATACAGTCACTCAGCTGTTAAAAACCTAATCCTCTATTTAAAAAAATATACAAAAACAAATTGTCTATCTTTCTGCCTGATCTCTTCTCAAGTACTAACACAATGGAAACAGTGGGTGATCTGTCAATGTGTTTGGTTTGTCAATGATGGTTTTGTATAAATATTGGGAGGGTAAGAAATAAAATTCACACAGTAAAATATGATTTCGTCTGCCTTTTCTCTGCAGCTCCATGGCTCATGCTGCGGTGTGAAATTCTCATTTTACACACTTTGCAGGCGGAGCACATGAATTATGCATTGAGCAAGAAAAATCTCCTGCCTCAAGTCCTATATGCATTTACCCAGGTTCTGTCTCTATTACCAAGATGAATTGCAAATGGAGAAATGTTTGATGGAATGGGGCTCTTAACTTCTTTGTTTAGAATTCAGATTTTTATTTTTAAAGTAGATCCTTTAAGTATGAAAATGTTTTCAACTTACTATGGATTCTAAAATGAGAAATGAAAAATAAGAGAGGAATGCCAAACACATCACGATGCTTTTTACAGCCTTGATTCGGAATGCAAGGCTTTTTCAATTCAGTAGAAATGACCGTTATCTATTGCTAATGTTGTATTTCAGTCACCAGTTATTTGCTGTACTCAGAAAGTCAATGAAATTCTGTCCTTTTGAGAGCCTTTTTTTCTTTTTCTTTTAGGCTTCTAATAAGAGATTATGTCAATTCCACATGCAGTTCTGTCCTGTGTTATATGTGACCTGATGTGTGTTTAATAGATATTGTTACACACTCTTAGCTGTGAAGTAGAAAATAAGGTATATAGACCTGCCTCCAGATTTAACTTTGTCCTGATTTGATAGGTTTCTAATTTTTCAGGTGGGGAGGTTGCAGTTCCATAAAGATAACCATGCACCATTGTAGGTTATAGGAAGCTACACCCATTGTGCTCAGCATGGCATTTTGATAAAGTCAAATGGTGATAAGCTTTTTGTTTTATGTTCTTTCTTCACAGGAATGTTATTCTTGTTGAGATGGCATATTCATTCTGAATGTGTTTTTGTTACCTGCAACTTTCACATTTCAGCTTCAGAACCAACATTTCTTTTATTTTTCTTTCTCCAGTCCTAGAGATTGTTGTTTATTTCAGGTGTGGAGGGAAGGACACATATTGCTTGTTTTGTTTTTAAAGAATGAAAGAAAATTAAAACCCACCTAGATGATATGGAGTTTTCAGTGGCAGAAATAAATATTTTGAAGAAAATCAATGCTGATGTTTCTACCTACTATTTTAACGTGCATTATTGTGTGATCCTTGAAAATAATTTTTATGAGTATTGGCGGAAGCGGGGAAGAAAGCAGGATTTAAATCGTTTTAAAATGTTACCGGATATGTTATGTGATATATTGTTCTTGTTCATGTATGTTCACTACTATAAGAGCTCTAACACTATACAGACATTAAATGTCAGTAAAGTACCTTTTGCTTTAGTGATACCTTTCTGTAGTTAAAGGACTACTTCAAAAATATTTGTAGTTACTTACATTAGCAATAAAATATAAACTCCTTTGGTGGATTATAAGTCATCTGAAGGCAGGAACTAGACTGTGTCTGTCTTGGTTGTGTTACTTCCATTGCTTAGCACAGAATCTATTAAAAATTCTATACATATGTATGAATCAATGAATGACTGAATAGGTGGACAACAACATTTTGTCATAAGCTTAAGTTTTGGCCTTCAACTTGTGAAGGTTTAATGTAAAAGAAGTATAAAGTTAGGTAACCATGGCCCAAATAAATCTGTTTAATACTCTAATCCTTGTTGGTTTTTAATTGTTTATACTTCTACTCAGTACTCTGCCTTTTTTTTTTTTTTTTCATGGTTACACATCTTTTCTGTATCTCTAAACAAACTGTGACTACCTTGAGGCTTAGGAATCTATAATCTACGGGTATCCACATCTCAAACTATAATAGACTGAATAAACAAATTTGAGGTGGGAGAAGCCCTAATTATGTATAGAAATATTGGAATACTTTACCCTCCCCAAAGGAAAATAGAAAATAAACTAAATTCTTTGCAACCCTAAAGAGCAAGAGCCTAAAAATATTTATGGTTTTTAATTAATATCTTTGGAAAAGAAGTCTAATGCAAAACAGTATTGAAATGTAAAGTTCCTAGTACAGTGCCTGTTACAGACTGCCTCTCAAAAAGGCTGAGNATAAACTAAATTCTTTGCAACCCTAAAGAGCAAGAGCCTAAAAATATTTATGGTTTTTAATTAATATCTTTGGAAAAGAAGTCTAATGCAAAACAGTATTGAAATGTAAAGTTCCTAGTACAGTGCCTGTTACAGACTGCCTCTCAAAAAGGCTGAGCTATCCCAAGCCCAGAGCTAAGCATGTATTGTTTAAGCATTTCTTTTTCTTAAATCAACTTGTTTTAAAATTATTTTTGAGAATATTTGTACACTTTCTATCAGTCACGTTAGATTTTTATGTTAGCAAAAAGTTGTCAGAATATAA
This sequence comes from Neotragus pygmaeus, assembly GCA_006410875.1. Lineage (NCBI taxonomy): Eukaryota > Metazoa > Chordata > Mammalia > Artiodactyla > Bovidae > Neotragus > Neotragus pygmaeus. The sequence goes on along the minus strand of SJYV01021013.1, from coordinate 39,904 downwards.
AATAATTATTTACTTTTAAGTTTCCTTCTGAAGGTCCTTTATAATCTCTAAGTAAAAAATATTTTTAAAGTTTGCAAGGTGAAGAAATATCACGCGCTAACTGAAATTTTGATTGAAAAAAGCATTTCACATAACCATATAAAAACTTAATTTGATTTTTTTCTGGAAGACTAAGCAAAGGGGAAAAATATGTTTGTTTTGAAATGTTAAGGACTATGTCATAGATTTTTAAGATAGAATATGTAATAAATAAAATATTTATTATTTTATAGGAGAAAGAAAAAAAGACAAAGCAAGATAGAAATCCTTTTACCAAAGATGTTTCACTTCTAGATCTAGATGATTGTAAGTATTGAAATTTAAATTTTTTCATCTGTGCTTAGCAGTAGTATTTTTCATTTTTATAGTACCTTTCATTTACATGTCTCAAAATAATCATCTATTACAAAAGATTTATAGATATAAATAGAAAAGAAAATATCAAAAATTATTTCTATTAGTATTTTTTCCCATCTGTTCTGTATATCAGTTAGTTTTGTATCACCGAAATAAGTATAATTGGTCGAATAAAATGCATCAAATTCATTTTAAGCTCTTCGGTTTTAGTGAATAATTATCCATATCTCACAACTTCTACATTGTTAAATGTTGACAATGGGGATCAAGATATCTAACTTAAGGATACAGGTAATTAGGGATGTAATTGGAAATGTAAAAGACATCACTGTTTCTTACTTGCCACACTTGTGGTGTGAACAGAAATAACCACAAACCTTTTAGAATACAGTAAAATTTATATCTATCAATATTTTAACTGCCAAAACTCTTTGTGAACCAAATTTACTTCTAAGAAGTTAGAATCCTTTTCAAAGATGTGTATTCATCTTCCTTTAAAGTCTCCTGAATTGTGAGAAAGACAGTAGAACTAACTTTGTGGGTAAGTAGATTTTGCACTAGAGGAAGAGTAATAATAAGTGAGATTTCCGAATATTAAACTGCTGTCCTTTTGCAGTATAGTTTTCCTGTGCCAGATGTGAGTTATGTATTTATATCATACTGTCATAGTTCCATATATGTTGTTTACCTTGCCTATTTCTAATAGTCATGGCAAATCCTTACTGTACAGAAATTACATAATACTGAAAAATACATAACAGAGAAACTGAAAATAAAATTGGAACCAAATTTGAATAATTTCTCACTTACTGGCAAAGATTTTAAAGTTTACATCATTTCTTACCTCTTGGCTAAGATTTTTAAAGCAATATCCAGTATTGTTAAGGTTTGGAGAAGCAGATACCATACATACATTTTTCATAGGCATATAAATAAGTACAGTTTTTTGAGGTCATTTGAGCAATGTCTGTCAAGATATTAAATTCCACACACCTTTTGACCTAGGTGTTCTTTTCTAGGAATTTATCCTGTAGATAAACTAGCGAAGTCAGATTCTTATTCCATCCTTGTTTTAGACTCTTTAACCTAATGGCTTAGTTTTACACTTAATGTCCATATTCCTTTAGTGCTCTCACTCCTGCCTATCTGTCATCCACTCTGTTCCTCTGCATTTCTGAACTATGCCAGGCTCCTTCCTGCCAAGGGCCTTTGTTCTACTGTTTCCCTTGCTGAGAACACCTCTTCCTGATCTTCTGATGGCAAGCTGCGGTTTATCGTTCAGATCTCAGCTTAAAGATCACCTACTCTTACATACTTATTGAATTATTCTTGATGGTCTTCATGACACTTTTCACTATCTGAAATTATCTTAAATATTTTTTTGTGTTGTTTACTGTCTGTCTTGCTCACTGTTATTCTTAGCACCTAGAATAACACCTGGGAGATAGTGGGAACCCAGTAACTATTTGTTGAATTAATAAAATGTACAAAGGTATATAGAAATTTCACTGCAGCATTATTTTTACAGCTCAGTTCTGAAANCTTGCTCACTGTTATTCTTAGCACCTAGAATAACACCTGGGAGATAGTGGGAACCCAGTAACTATTTGTTGAATTAATAAAATGTACAAAGGTATATAGAAATTTCACTGCAGCATTATTTTTACAGCTCAGTTCTGAAAATAAATGAAATGTCTACCAATAGTGTGATATAACCATTAAGAAAAGCGAAACACCTTTTTAATATGCTAGTTTATGTTATTATATATATGAAACATTATAAGTTCAAAAAGATACATGTAGAGTATGACTCCTCTGTAAAAAAAAGAAGTAGAAGAAGAACTATATCCTGCAGACAAATACAAATATGATTATACATTGTATATATTTCTGGAAGGCTACAGAAGATATACTTAAGAATGTTAGCTCCGATCCCTATGGGATGTAAGAATGACCTAGAGACAGATGAGAGGGGGAAAAAAAAAACAACTTATTTTGTATCTCTCTGAGACAATGAATGTTTTACATTTATGTGTAAAGTTTTAAGTTTTAAACTGTAAAAGAACAACAGTCAGACCTTTAAACAGGAGTTAAGAGTCAGTGTTACAAGGTACTAGAGTGTACTCATTCCTTTTCTCCTTACATTTGACTCTGGATTTTCTGGGAGCTAAGGAGAAAAGAGAAACCTATAAAATGATACAATTTCTATTATTGCTTTTTAAAGCTTTTAAAAAAGTATATAGAAATAAAGATTTTCTTAAATACTGTTTTAAGAATTTAAATGTAAGTTTTTTTTTAAGGAAAATTTCATCCCAACTTACATTTAACTCAACCTAGGATCTATTACCTGGAAAATTCCATGGACGGAGGAGCCTGGTAGGCTGCAGTCTGTGGGGTCGCTGAGAGTTGGACACGACTCAGTGACTTCCCTTTCACTTTTCACTTTCATGCATTGGAGAAGGAAATGGCAACCCAGTCCAGTGTTCTTGCCTGGAGAATCTCAGGGAGAGCGTGGTGGGCTGCCGTCTATGAGGTCGCACAGAGTCGGACATGACTGAAGCGACTTAGCAGCAGCAGCAGGATCTATTTCTGTTTGTTTTTAATACCCAGTAATTATTCATTAAAAATTTTTTATATATTAAAAGTTTTACTGAGATTTTGAAGCATACCTTTGATCAGAAGATCAACTGTCTAATTATTAAATATACTTTAGTAAAGAAAGTATTTTGTAGAAGGTTTTGAAAAGAAAATGGGTTAGCATTTTAACAAATCAGTTCAGCATCTTTTTTCATAGGCAAATCCTTTTTCCTCCAAATTGGAGATTTGAGATTCTGTTTTATTATTTGCCTCTTTCTCTCTTTATCATTCACATTTCTTTCTTTACCATAAATATTCCTGAACAACTTTTAAGACTGTAAGGTTATCCCTCTTTATACTGTAAGTTTACTATTGTTGGAAATAAAACTTATTATTTAATTAACTATTGTTTCCGTTTCTTGCTGTCTTAATCAGTGAAGCTATATGCATCTTTGTAAGTATATTATTGCATTGTCTACATGACTTAAGATAAATTCCCGGAAATAGAATTACCAGGACAAAAGCTATGAAGAATTCTACTGTCTAAAATTGCCTTCCACAGAGTTGGTACCAACTTACACAGTAGTATTATGAGAGTGCCAGATTCCCTTTACCCTGGTTTACCAGTGCTGGGTTTTGTATTTAAAAATTGACTTTGCCAGTTTGAGAGGTGGAAATGGTATCTCATTTTAATTTGTATGCCTTTAAAAAAAAAGAACTATAGAGTCGTTTTATTTCTTACTCATTAATTCACCATAGTCAGCTGCCTGCAGAATCCTATTTAGGATAAACTTTCAGTGCCAGCTTCCATCTTGCCAGACCTGTAAACAGATGTGTAATCATTTCTTTAATGCCAGAACCTCAGTCTTCTGAAATGATACTAAACGCTTATATTTTTTTCCTGTAAGAGTCAGGCTTACCTGTGGTGTGAATTGTTCTCTGTCTTTAGCCAAGCTGTAATTAAGATCAGAGGCTATTTCATCCTCAGTTTTTTCTTACGTGGTCATCTAATATTTTGGATTGGTTGGATAGACAAACAAATGGACAAACATGCCCTTAGAGCCCACGGGAAAAGTTACATGTTGCATGGAAAGGCAACACATTTTGATTCAAATTAGAAGAACCAGTTTCTAGTCCTACAGTGGTTATTCCATTCGCTTGTTTTATGATCTTGCAAGTTTTAATCTCCGTATGCTTCATTTTACACTGTCTTTATATAAATGCCCCTTCTGCCTATTCATACCATTATTATCTAACTTCAGTCCTCATCATATCGTGCTTAAACTATTGTAAATTCTTCCTCACTGCCAACCTGAGTGCTCTTTACATTTCTTCACTCTATCTCTTACCCTAGCCTCTGACTAATTATTATTCAGTACCATATATCTTACTACTCCTCTTTCTGGTAGATTTTTAATAGTTCTCTTTGATTTATAGGATAAATCCAATCCCCTGAGCTTTTCATTCCCACCTCTCAGCCTTTGTTTACATCATCTCATTCAGTAACTAACCAGCTTCTTCCTTTCCTCTTAATTTGAATTCTACCCTTAATTTAAAATTGAGCTTCATTCCCTCCTGCTCACCAAGCCTTCTCTTACCACTCTCTCTGCAGTGGTCCTTTTTTTTGCAATTCCCTATGGCACTTGCTAATTGTTAGCGGTTTTTGACGTACGTCTGAAGGAAGTGTGGAGATATTGTAGCTGTGCTTCACACTAAGAACACACTCCTTTAAGAGTGCAGGGGAGCAGCTGAGGGGCTCCACTCCCTCCTCCACCCAGCCTCCACGCTGCTTTTTCTCTTGGGCATGTTGAGATTTTCAGATTTCCTTTATGAAACTTTTCTTCTTTTGGCAATATCATTTATGGACTGTATTGTTATTTATTTATTTATTTATTTTGTCTTCAAGCATGTATATCTTTTTTTCTCAGTTGGGTTTTAAGTTTCTTGAAGTAAGGGACCATATCTTGAACTTCTTTGTCTCTCACTTGCTCCATTGCTCAAAAAATACTTATTGATAATTTTATGAATTAATATTTGTTCTGCCTAACTTATAAGATATTGTGAGACTAAAGTGAGAAAAAGATGCTTGAAAAGTGATGCTACATGAAGTAAATGTTACTTACTTTATAGTGTTGTTATAGAGTGAGAACTTGTTGGAAGCTAAACAAGTTTCCACATTTAAATTTATTTCATTCAACAAACAGTTGAACAGTGACTAAGTACTGAAAATTAATGTGTCAGAGTCCACTCACACAGACCAGGAGAAATGAAAATATTTAAAGACACACATTTGTATTACAAGAGAAGTATAGTTGTAGAAGTGTATCCAAGTATACCAGTAGAACAAAGAAGACACACAAAAACTGTTTCAGGGAGTCTAGTTGTGCCTTCCCTCTCAGTGATATCTTAATGGATACAGATTGCAAGGCGAACAAGCCAGAGAAGGACATTTAGGCAAAGGGAATAGAATATACAAGGTTCAAAGACATGAAACAAGATCTTGGAAACTTACTTGGTAGAGCTAAAACACAGGAATGACTGGTGAAGTTGGAGCTACGCCAGACATGCCTAGTATGATGGCCACTGGCCACATGTAGCGGTTTAAATTTAAGTAAATTTTAAAATGCAGTTCTTTGATCACACTAGCCACATTTCAGGAGTGCAATTGGTATACAGGCTAATGACTGTCATATTGGCCATTACAGTTACAAAACATTTCCATCATCTCAGAAAGTTCTATTAGGCAGTGCAGACCTAGATCATAGAAGACCTTGCACATTTAAATAAGGAGCTGGACTTTATTTTTGTAGATAATTGTAAATCTTTGAAGAGTTTTAAGCGTGACAGTGACGTGATCAAATTTGTGTTTCAAAAAGATTTTCAAATTTTTTTTATTGGTAGAATCAAATATTTCTATCTAGGTCATAGTTTTTGCTGACAAAGTATGATTAGAAGTGAATTAGGTAGTCTGGGCCCCTTATAATTATTACAATGGAGAATAAAATAGAGAAAAGATTTAATAAGCACACCTTTTAAGGCTTATAACCCAACTGGAAAACTCTCTTGAGAGCTGTTGTTATCCTTTACATTAGTCCGAAAAAATGTTCCTTTACCTTTTTCTTTTAGTTAAGTTACTGGGTGATTAATGTTAGTGATAATGTTAGGAGATTAAAATTTTCAAAAAGTATTACTCAAGGTATTTATATTCTTATTTTGTTATAGGATTTGTCATTATGTTTTGAAAGCTAAGACTAATAACTGCCATGACTTGATAATAGCTTGACTAAATCAAGATGTTAAATAGAATTGTCATAGACTTATTAATCAAAGTAATTTAATTAGATTTACCAGCAAAATAAAAATGTTGCTTTTAGTAATATGAATTAAATTTTCATGCACATGTGCTAATTTGGCCCTTTCCTTACAGTCAGCCCGGTGTCCACTCCAGCTGCACTTCCCACCCCAGCTCTTTCTCCAAGCCTGATAGCTGATCTTGAAGGTTTAAACTTGTCAGCTACTTCATCAGTCATTAGCGTAAGTAATTTTCAAAATGTATTAGCTCAGTTTTCAAATGATGCCATTGCATCTTTTTTTATTAAAATACAAATAATTAGATTCTTAGCCTCAAATAGTTCTTCTTAACAAATGTATTTCAAATTTGACCTTTTAATTTTGTAAATATATTTTTAATTAGCTCTATCCAAACCATTGTTGTCTCAATTTCTCCTTGTTATCCATACTTACTTACCATGTATACATTTTTCTCTGGTACTGTTATGTATCTCTAACTTATGAAAGTTCTTTGCCACATTGAATTAGTTTATATACATAGATTCTGTCTTGAAGAATTGTTTTCTTCATGAAGAGACTCCCATTCTCATCATCATTTTATGCCTACCACACTATTCCTTTACCATAGGCTACTAACACTGCCTTACGTTATCTTTTTATCTATTTGCATTATATATGTACATGCCTTAATGTCTCTAAGAAAACTCTTTAATATTATTTGTGGAGACTAACTTGGCAGCAAGGCAAGAGGCTTACCTACCTCAAAATAATACCAAAGCCGTCAGCCTGTCAGAGTATCTGAAACTACAGTAACTTTTTAGCATGTTATATCCACTCACCTTTCACTCTAAATCAGGCGTGCTACCTAAGATGTGTAATCTGTTGATATGCTTAACCGCCTATTAATTTGTTGTTGGAAATCTGACAAACTAAGCAATAGCACAGCAAGTTCTGATGGGCACACGGGTAGCTTGAAAAGATCTGCTGTGCCAGTGGTTGCCAGGGCTAGCAGGGTATATGATTGGTGATTTGAGCTGCCAGGAAACACAGAACTGCTTCTGCCAGAGATAAGAGAGAAAAGTACCTAATTCTTATACAGTGCTACCAACAAATCTCCTCTTCAAAGTAAATGTGATATCAGGGCTGTGCAATGAAACACCCAAAAGAGCTCCATGCATTTTTCTTTAGCATTGGTCAACTCAGAAAATACAGGTGAAAACTCTTAAGCGTATCATGTTGTTTTTCAGTCTGTAGAACATGATTATCTCTCTATCACTCAGAAATGAGTAAAGCGGTATTTGCGACTTTAGTTTGTCCTTGTTGCTAAAAGGACAAGACACATTAGGAGAGATGAGGGGAAAGCAGATAATTATTTCATTTAAGTAATAAATATTTATTAAGCATCTGTAGTAGGCTGTAAAGAGAAAGTGGTCATCAAAAAATCTATAGTGAAGCACAGTAAGTTTTTGAGGCGAAGGGAGCACCCTAAAAACTTGGGAGGCAATAAGGTGGTAGATGAATAACTTGGCTTTGATATCAGATGACCAAAAAGCAAATCCCTGCCTTGCCACTTACTAGCTATGTGACCTTAGGCAAATTAGTAAGTAGCTTCTCTGCACCTAAGTTTCCTATGAAGATAATATCTACTTCACAGGTTCTTGCCAGATTAATCAGATAATAAAGGTGAAGCTCTTAAAACAGTGACTGGCACATTGTCATCACTCAATAAATATTAGCTAATATTTTTGGAAGTGGTATAATAAGTGATAATGGACCCTGAGTAGACTCACACTTATTAGCTCTAAGAAGAATGCAGTTGAGATTAGAAAAGCTTGTAGTAAATTTTCACTTATCACAAAGTAACTGAAGGACTCATCTTTTTATACTAAAGAAAATATTTATTGAGATGGTCTCTTCAAAAGCACTCTATCCAAGAGTATGCCAGAAAAAAAAAAGAACCAAGTGAAGCAGAATCACAGCCTTCATCCCCAAAAGCTAACAAAATGGTCAACCAAGTAATCATAACAAGAATGGCAATCAGAAATTCACCAGCAACAAGCCAATAAAGAAACCAATGGAACTTTAAACAAAGAGAAAAGTAGATCCTTGAGAAGTAGAACCTATGGAAATAAATTGAGTGTTCTGATGCAGAGTATCACGGCTCCTGATCTCACGTTCAGCCCTCAAAACAGTGCTTTAGAAAGCATAAGTTTTCTCATTAGGTGTACAAATTTAGAAAGAAATAGACTAAAGACATCAAAGGAAATACTCAAAGACTAGTCCTCAAAAATTAAAAACTCCAATAATGGTATGGGACCTCAACAAATGCAAGGGTCTCTTGAATCCTAAAATAAAATTCATGGATGAATACATCCTTAATTTAAAAATCAACACGTTACCCCGATTCAATAGAAAGAAAAAAGTACTTTCTAATAAACAGTACAGTGATTGATAAATGTTTGACCATGACTGCATTAGAAATGTAGTGAAGTAGTGAAATGATGCCAGCAACTCTAAAGGCAAACTGATAAACTATATGATTGTATTAGCAACCCAAATGCCATGAGGTGTGGTGTAACATGATTTTCCAAAACATTGAATGGTTTTACTGATAGTTACTCCTAGAAAATTGATTATTTTAAAACCTTGCAATGTAGGCCCACCTCCCACCCCCCCCCCCCTTCCCCTNGCCGGGAAATTCCCCAGGAAGTAACTTTCTTTGTCAAGAAAAGGTGCCATCATTTTTGTAACAATTACAGGCAGAAGATGAGATGCAAGGCTGGGGAGCAGGCTGGTGCCAGTCAAGGAAGGCAAGAGAAATGGTGCCTGATAGGTGAGGAAGACAATCCCAAACCGAGAGGCCTGCAGCCTGAGAGTGCTGGGTGAAGAGCCTTGGGCCCCAACGATGGAGGGGCTGCAGCACTATTAAGAGCTGTAATGCCAGTGTTTCCATGGGAATTTCTGAGATGGAAATGCTCCCTCCATCCCCCTCCCAATACCTTCAGTAAAGAAGGTGATGAAGGGGCCAAAGGAGGGTTCAAGTACTGTTAGCACAGCACAAAGCGAGCCTGCAGCAGCTGCAGCCAGGAGACTGTCGCAAGAGGTGGGCCCTTAAGGGGCTTTGTGGAAACACTAGGGGTGGAATCTGGACTGCCGCTGGCCACAGAATCAGGAGACTCAAGCCAATTTGCCTGGATTTCCAAAGGACAAGAGAAGACTTGGGGTTACACTAGATTTTCAAGGGCCCTACAAAACAGTACTTTGTAATAAGCACTATGAAAATGAATGCTAGTAAGGTAGTTTGCAAAAATCCTGGCTTGCAGCCATGCAAAATGAGGGCAAAAATATGCTTAATGCAAATAGGCAACTAAGAGAAGATTTTTTGTTTGTTTGTTTTTTAATTATCTGGGCTGGTTCATCGCAGAACAAAATGCTATTCCATTCTGTTTATATAAGCATTTTTCTATTGGCATATATTAGAATCCATGGAAAATCAGTCANGCCAGGCCTCACTGTCCATCACCAACTCCCAGAGCTTACTCAAACTCACGTCCATCAGGTCGGTGATGCCATCCAACCATCTCATCCTCTGTTGTCCCCTTCTACTTCCACCTTCAATCTTTCCCAGCATCAGGGTCTTGTCAAATGAGATTATTCTTCACATCAGGTGGCCAAAGTATTGGAGTTTCAGCTTCAGCATCAGTCCTCCCAATGAATATTCAGGACTGATTTCCTTTAGGATGCACTGGTTGGATTCTCCTTGCAGTCCAAGGCACTCTCCAGAGTCTTCTCCAAGACCACAGTTCAAAAGCATCAATTCTTTGGCGCTCAGCTTTCTTTTGGTCCAGCTCTCACATCCATACATGACTACTGGAAAAACCATAGCCTTGACTAGATGGACCTTTATTGGCACAGTAAGGCGATGGCACCCCACTCCAGTATTCTTGTCTGGAAAATCCCATGGACAGAGAAGCCTGGTAGGCTGCAGTCCATGGTGTTGCTAAGAGTTGGATACGACTGAGCGACTTTACTTTCACTTTTCACTTTCATGCATTGGAGAAGGAAATGACAACCCACTCCAGTGTTCTTGCCTGGAGAATCCCAGGGATGGGGGAGCCTGGTGGGCTGCTGCCTATGGGGTCTCACAGAGCCGGACACAACTGAAGTGACTTAGCAGCAGCAGCAATGTCTCTGCTTTTTAATATGCTGTTTAGATTGGTCATAGCTTTTCTTCCAAGGAGCAGGTGTCTTTCAATTTCATGGCTGCACCATCTGGAGTGATTTTGGAGCACAAGAAAATAAAATCTGTCTCTGTTTCCATTGTTTCCCCATCTATTTGCCATGAAGTGATGGGACTAGAAGCCATGATCTTAGTTTTTTGAATGCTGAGTTTTAAGTCAACTTTTTCACACTCCTCTTTCACTTTCGTCTAGGTCATTAAGGTCTTTTTTTGTATCAGTCTTCTGTGTATTCTTGCCACATTTTCTTAATATCTTCTGCTTCTGTTAGGTCCGTACTATTTCTGTCCTTTATTATGCCAATCTTTGCATGAAATGTTCCANTTTCGTCTAGGTCATTAAGGTCTTTTTTTGTATCAGTCTTCTGTGTATTCTTGCCACATTTTCTTAATATCTTCTGCTTCTGTTAGGTCCGTACTATTTCTGTCCTTTATTATGCCAATCTTTGCATGAAATGTTCCAGTGGTATCTCTGATTTTCTTGAAGAGATCTCTAGTCTTTCCCATTCTGTTGTTTTCCTCTATTTCTTTGCATTGATCTCTGAGGAAGGCTTTCTTGTTTCCCCTTGCTATTCTTTAGAACTCCACATTCAGATGGGTATATCTTTCCTTTTCTCTTTGCCTTTCGCTTCTCTTCTTTTCTCAGTGATTTGTAAGGCCTCCTCAGACAACCATTTTGCCTTTTTACATTTCTTTTTCTTGGGGATGGTCTTGATCACTGCCTCCTGTACAATGTCACGAACCTCTGTCCAAAGTTCTTCAGGCACTTTATCACATTTAATCCCCTGAATCTCTTTGTCATTTCCAGTGTATAATTATAAGTGATTTAATGTAGGTCATACCTGAATGGTCTAGTGGTTTTCCCTACTTTCTTCATTTTGCAATAAGGAATTCATGATCTGAGCCACAGTCAGCTCCTGGTCTTCTTTTTGCTAACCATATAGAGCTTCTCTGTCTTTAGCTACAAAGAATACAATCAATCTTATTTTGGTATTGCCTGTCAGGTGTTGTCCGTGTATAGAGTCATCTCTTGAGTTGTTGGAAGAGGGTATTTGCTATGACCAGTGCATTCTCTTGGCAAAACTCTGTTAGCCTTTGCCCTGCTTCATTTTGTACTCCAAAGCCAAACCTGCCTGTTACTTGAGGTGTCTCTTGACTTCCTACTTTGGCATTCCAGTACACTATGATGAAAAGGGAATCTTTTTTTGGTGTTAGTTCTAGAAGGCCATTTAGGTCATCATATTCTCTGTCATAGGTGATTTTTATTTCAGTAAGTTTTTATTTTCTTATTGTCAGCTTAGTACAATATGGATGTTTTATTTTTTGAAATTTCCAAAATATTTACAATGAAATCCAAAGAACGGTTCCTTTTTCACACTAACCTGAAAGTTGCTCGGTCGTGTCCAACTCTTTGTGACCTCAAGGACTGTCCAGTCCATGGAATTCTCCAGACCAGAATACTGCAGTGGGTAGACTTTCCCTTCTCCGGCAGATCTTCCCAAGCCAAGAATCAAACCAGCTTCTGCCGTATTGCAGGCAGATTCTTTACCAGCTGAACTAGTAAAGATTGTATATAAACAAAGAATTTATTTCAGTCTTCCATGAGACTAATTGGTAGTTGGCCCAGAGATGGCCAAAAAGGAACATTTTAGTGCTTGCTAGAGTATTTCAGATAATCACAATGATGTGATCACTCACCTAGAGCCAGACATCCTACAGTGCAAAGTCAAGTGGGCCTTAGGAAGCATCACTATGAACAAAAAGCCAGTGGAGGTGATGGAATTCCAGTTGAGCTATTTCAAATCCTAAAAGATGATGCTGTGAAAGTGCTACACTCAATATGCCAGCAAATTGAAAACTCAGCAGTGGCCACAGGACTGGAAAATGTCAGTTTTCATTCCAATCCCAAAGAAAGGCAGTGCCAAAGAATGCTGAAACTACTGCACAATTGCACTCATCTCACCTGCTAGTGCCAAAGAATGCTCAAACTACCACACAGTTACACTCATCTCACACGCTAGCAAAATAATGCTCAAAATTCTCCAAGCCAGGCTTCAGCAATGCGTGAACCATGAACTTCGAGATATTCAAGCTGAATTTAGAAAAGGAAGAGGAACCAGAGATCTAATAGCCAACATCTGCTGGATCATCAAAAAAGGAAAAGAGTTCTAGAAAAACATCTACTTCTGCTTTATTGAGTATACCAAAGCCTTTGACTGTGTGGATCACAACAAACTGTGGAAAATTCTGAAAGAGATGGGAATACCAGACCACCTGATCTGCCTCCTGAGAAATTTGTATGCAGATCAAGAAGCAATAGTTAGAACTAAACATATAACAATAGACTGGTTCCATGTAGGAAAAGGAGTACATCAAGGCTGTATATTGTCACCCTGCTTATTTAACTTTTATGCAGAAAATCGTGAGAAATGCTAGGCTAGATGAAGCACAAGCTGGAATCAAGATTGCCGGGAGAAGTATCAATAACCCCAGATATGCAGATGACACCACACTTATGGCAGAAAGTGAAAAGGAACTAAAAAGCCTCTTGATGAAAGTGAAAGAGGAGAGTGAAAAAGTTGGCTTAATAGACATTTCTCCAAAGAAGACATACAGATGGCTAACAAACACATGAAAAGATGCTCAACATCACTCATTATCAGAGAAATGCATATCAAAACCACAATGAGGTACCATTTCACGCCAGTCAGAATGGCTGTGATCCAAAAGTCTACAAACAATAAATGCTGGAGAGGCTGTAGAGAAAAGGGAACCCTCTAACACTGTTGGTGGGAATGCAAACTAGTATAGCCACTATGGAGAACAGTGTGGAGATTCCTTAAAAAACTGGAAGTAGAATTGCCTTATGACCCAGCAGTCCCACTGCTGGGCATACACACTGAGAAAACCAGAACTGAGAGACTTGTACCCCAATGTTCATCGCAGCACTGTTTATAATAGCCAGGACATGGAAGCAACCTAGATGTCCATCAGCAGATGAATGGATAAGCAAGCTGTGGTACCTATACACAATGGAGTATTACTCAGCCATTAAAAAGAATACATTTGAATCAGTTCTAATGAGGNAAACCAGAATTGAAAGAGACACGTGTACCCCAATGTTCATCGCAGCACTGTTTATAATAGCCAGGACATGGAAGCAACCTAGATGTCCATCAGCAGATGAATGGATAAGCAAGCTGTGGTACCTATACACAATGGAGTATTACTCAGCCATTAAAAAGAATACATTTGAATCAGTTCTAATGAGGTGGATGAAACGAGCCGATTATACAAAGTGAAGCAAGCCAGAAAGAAAAACACCAATACAGTATACTAATGTATATATATGTAATTTAGAAAGATGGTAACGATAACCCTGTATGCGAGACAGCAAGAGACACAGATGTATAGAACAGTCTTTTGGAGTCTGTGGGAGAGGGAGAGGGTGGGATGATTTGGCAGAATGGCATTGAAACATAATATCATATATGAAACGAATTGCCAGTCTAGGTTCTATACAGGATACAGGATGCTTGGGGCTGGTGCACTGGGATGACCCAGAGGGATGGTACGGGGAGCGAGGTAGGAGGTGGGTTCCAGATGGGGAACACGTGTATACCTGTGGCAGATTCATGTTGATGTATGGCAAAACCAATACAATATTGTAAAGTAAAAAAAAAAAATAAACAAAAAATTAAAAAACAAAAGTTGGCTTAAAACTCGACATTCAGAAAACTAAGATCATGGCATCTGGTCCCATCTCTTCATGGCAAATAGATGGGGAAACAATGAGAGACTTTATTTTGAGGGCTCCAAAATCACTGCAGATCGTGATTGCAGCCATGAAATTAAAAGACACTTGCTCCTTGGAAGAAAAGTTATGATCAACCTAAGCAGCATATTAAAAAGCAGAGACATTACTTGGTCAACAAAAGTCCATCTAGTCAAAGCTATGGTTTTTTTAATAGTCATGTATGGATGTGAGAATTGGAGTATAAAGAAAGCTGAGCACCAAAGAATTGATTTTGAACTATGGTGTTAGAGATCTTCAGGGTCCTTTGGACTGCAAGGAGATCCAACCAGTCCATCCTAAAGGAAATAAGTCCTGAATATTCATTGGAAGGACTGATGTTGAAGTTGAAACTTCAATCCTTTGACCACTTGATGCAAAGAACTGACTCATTTGAAAAGACCGTGATGCTGGGAAAGATTGAAGGTGGGAGGAAACGGGGACAACAGAGGATGAGATGGTTAGATGGCATCACTGACTTCAATGGACATGAGTTTGAGTAAACTCTGGGAGTTAGTGATGGACAGTGAGGCCTGGCGTGCTGCAGTCTGTGGGGTCACAAACAGAAACAACTGAACTGAACTGAGAGTATATCAGTAAAGAAACTGAATTTTTAGTGAATTACTAGAAAAATTTTTTTTTTTTACTATATGATTGTTAGGCTAAGAGTTTCTAAATTCTTATACCCTAGACCCCCTAAAGTCCGTAGTAGCAATCCTCAGAATATTAGTCCTCTGGAAAGGATGGGGAAAGAGAGGAGGGATAAAGTTTGCATATTAAAAGTAAATGTGAAATAAAAATGAATTATTTCTGGTGGCTCAGACAGTAAAGAATCCGCCTGCAATGCAGGAGATCTGGGTTCGATCCCTGACTTGGGAAGAAGGATAGCAACCCACTCCAGTATTCTTGCCTGGAGAATTCCCATGGATAGATGAGCCTGGAGGGCTACACTCTGTTGGGTCACTGAGAGTCAGGCACAACTGAGCGACTAAGCAGAGCACAGCACAAGTATTATTGTTCACCCAGGGTATTAGAAATGTTGGAAAATTGGAGAAACAGTTGTTTAATGTGGCTAAAGCATAACATAGAGATTGGAATAACCAAGTCTCTGATGCTGGAGAATGTTGTTGACATACTATCATGAGAAAATTATAGTAATGATTTCTTTCTTATATCTCGGTACATAGAGAAAAGTGATAATAGGTGGCTCAGATAGTAAAGAATTTGCCAGAGACCTGGGTTCAATCCCTGAGTCGGGAAGATCCCCTGAAGAAGGGAATGGTTACCCACTCCAGTATTTTTGCCTGGATAATTCCATGGACAGAGGAGCCTGGCGGGCTATAGTCTGTGGGATAGCAAAGAGTCGGACACGCCTGAGTGACTAACACATACACAATATTTGTGTTGTGCTCTGGAGTAAACAGAGATGCTGCAGGAGATGGGAGGTACCCAGGCCTGGAGCTCCAATTTCACAGGTAACACCTGACACTTCTGAGGTTAATGGCAGAGGCCGTAGCACAGCATACCTCTGACCCATTTTTGGTACATTAGTGAGGAAGCGCTGACTTAGCTGCTGTAATTTAACCAGTTTGATCCTCATGGATCACAGTCCCTAAGTGGAATTTAACTTAGGAGGCTGTGGGAAGGTTCATTAAGAAAAGCAGTCTTTATAAAGGACAGCGGTAATATATTAAGGAGTAGTAAGTAATTCCAAGAACAGTCCATGAAAGAGAAACCAGGGTTGCAAAAAGGAAACGTCAGCTTGATACAATACGTTTTTTTGGAGTTAGCCCACCTTGATGTTACAGGCTTCCCTCGTGGCATGGTGGTAAAGAATCCACAATCCAAAGCAGGAGGCTGTAAGAGATGTTGGTTCAATCCCTGGGTGAGGACGATACCCTGGAGAAGGAAATGGCAACCCACTCCAGTATTCCTGCCTGGAAAGTCCTGTGGCCAGAGGAGCCTGGCAGGCTACAGTCCATGGGATCTTGAAGAGTCGGACACAGCTGAGCGACTAAGCACATGATGTTATGCAGAGTCCTCCAGACTGCTAAGTTTGTCCAGCACTGCTGAGGCAGCTGCAAGTTGAAGGGTTTTCTGAAACTACCCTCAAGTATGGTGATTTACTAGATCAATTCACACAACTCAGGAAAACCCTGTGTTTAGGATTACAGTTTTGCTGTGGCATGCTCATGCTCAGTCGCATCAGTCGTGTCCGACTCTTTGCAACCGCATGGACTGTAGCACACCAGTCTCCTCTGTGCGTGGGATTCTCAAGGCAGAAATACTGGAGTGGGTTGCCATGCCCTCCTCCAGGGTATTTTCCCAACCCAAGGATCAAACACGTGTCTCTTGTGTCTCCTGCATTGGCAGGTGGGTTCTTTACCACTCGTGCCACCTGTAAATAACAATAGGATAAAATTAGCATCAGCCAAAGGAAGACGTCTATGGAGGAGATTCTGGTTGTGTCCCAAACTCAAAGCTTTGGAGTTACTCTCCTTGTGTTGAAGTTGGTAGTATATACAGGAGTACTGCCAACCAGGGTAGCTCACGAAGCTTAGAAGTCCAGTTTTTATTGAGGCTTTACAACATAAGCAACGTCGACTGAATTAACTGCCTCATGGCTGAACTCACTCTCTAGTCTTCCCCTCCAAGTCAGTCTGATATCAGCACCCTAGGGCCCCAACCCTCTATAACCATATGGTTGGTCTTTCTGGTGTGGTCAGCTTCCATCTTGGGTTTTCTGCTTCGCCAAGCTTTCTAGGGGCCCAGCAGGAATAATCAAGGCTCTCCATCACTCTGGAAATTCCAAGTCTTTAGAGGTTACCTCTCAATAGCTAGGACAAAGTCCAGATCTATCTTTAAATGAGACCGGATTCCATACTACATATGCCAGTTAAATGTTTTGTTTTGTTTTTTCATTCAACAAGTATTTATTCAGGGTGGGATATGAGGAGGAGCCAAAGATGTAGTTGTGTACAAAGCTATGTTCCAGACCTTAGGGAGTTTACAGTTGAGTAAGAGCAAAACAAAATAAAAATTTCCTCAAAATTATGTAACTTCAGTATACTAAGTATTTTCATTTTGTAACATAGTTTGCCCTTTGGGATATTTCTACAAATGTAGGTTGTCAGCATTTCTATGACTATATACATAAACATGGTTATTGTATATTAGCTAAACTCCACAGTGCCACCTATTTCAGTAGTAGCTTAAAATCTAGCAGGAGGTAACTTTTGACATTTAACACAGTTTAGAATTTAAATGTCTGAACTAACATCCCTCTAACAAAAAGTAGATGGATAATTTTGACTACATGCTGTTCACCTCTACATTTTTGAAGCGACACTGTGGATCATCACTAAATCACTTAGTGAAGAAATAGATTCTCACAATGTCCAGTAAAGACAGTAGCAGCAGCAGCATTAACCTGAGGTTTGTGTATATTATTATGGGTAGTCAGCATGGAAGTTTCCTATGAGCAGCCAAAAGATGGCATTGTTTTATCAATATGAAGCTACTTAACTAAGGGTCCCCCCAACCCCTTCAGGACTTCCTGCTGGCTCAGTCAGTAAAGAACCTGCCTGCACTGCAGTAGACCCAGATTCGATCCCCAGGTCAGGAAGATCCCCTGGTGAGGGGAATGGCAATCCACTCCAGTATTCTTGCCTGGAAAATCCAGAAGAGCCTGGTGGGTTACAGTCCATGGACTTGCAAGAGTGAAACATGACTTACGGACTAAACCAACCCCTTCCAGGATTTATAGGCTGAAAGTAAGAAAAAGAAAACCCATGTGTAATGCCCTTGAATAGGCGGATTGACGCAAGAAAAAGCCTTTTTTTTTTTTTTTTCTTAAATACATAAACCAGGTTTCCTGCCTGAAGTTCGTGTTTATCATTAGTTCTGTGCAACTTCCTCTGAAAGGAATGTGGGAGAACTGGCAAGGAGGCCTACAGCTTCTGCTGTTGACAGATTGGCAACGACTTGAGTCACAGCTATCCATGGTTAGGAATGAGATCCTGACCCAGTTTGTATTATAGGAAATTATTTGGAAAATCAAGAGTACCTATTGGACCTGCTTTTGGCACCGAAGTCACTTTGTCAGTTTTAAAACAACAGGAAGAAAAAACCAGCCATAATTCATGATGTAGAACTTGAATTTCTCAGTCTGAATTTGCTAAAACAACCTGTGGAATTACTCAGATAATCGCATCATAGTGATGGACAGTTGTAACTGAAGTTGATCTTCTTTTCTCGAAAGTGGACTTAGATCTTAGCTAGGCCTTTCACTTTTTAAAAATTGATACTGAGTTAGGGCATTTTACGGAGAAGGCAGTGGCAACCCACTCTAGTACCCTTGCCTGGAAAGTCCCATGGACGGAGGAGCCTGGTGGGCTGCAGTCCATGGGGTCGCACAGAGTTGGACACGACTGAAGTGACTTAGCAGCAGCAGCAGGGCATTTTAATTTTGTTTACCAATCTGCTGTCTTCTACTGCCAGAGTGCTGGCTTTCTTCTAGTTTGTCTGCAAGGACAGATTGCTTCCAGAGTTTTTGTACAAGTCATATGCTAGATATTTCACGAATACATAGCCTCATTCCCATACAAATGATAACATGTCTGTGGTAAAGATTGTTTTATGATATGCTGGAAAAATTGTATTTTTTTAAATATGTGTTTTTTATATTTTAAAAACTTAAGCCTCAGGCTAAGAGACAAGTCCAGCTCAACTCGAAAATTTCCTTGACTTTAAAGAAGGAAGAAATTATAAGTTAAAATTAAAAATAATTTTGTCATTTTAAATTTGGGAAAAATCCTTTATTTGTTCTGATGAAAATGTCAGTAGTCATGGAACTGTGGTAAAAATAATGAAAAATCACTGGCCTGGGTCTGCTTAAATTGAAAACATTTTTTAATTAAAGTCTGACAGTATTTTGTGCTTCCATTGCCCAGCCATGTCCCATCTTATTCTTTTATTTAATTCTCTTCTGCATATGAGTTACTTTAATTTTTAAATTAATCTTTAAGGTATGCTGTATTACTGCTTTCTCTTTTTATTTCTGTATTAATTCAAAGGTCTCATAGTTAGTAACAGACCATTATCATTTCTCCCTGTCCTAGATTATTAAAAAGAGCTGCTTTTTAAAAAGATATTGTTATCAATTTTGGCTATAGGTTTTTTTATTGTAAAAATATTTTTTATTTACCTTAAACAAATATATGGCAATCTTGAGTCTTGTATTCTCCACAGTGAAAAATCCACTATATCAATTGCTAACAGTAGTTTTTATGGCAAAACAAAAAAAAAGGTTACCACCAAAACAAAGAAAATATGTGTATCAATTTGTAAGAAACAGAAGGATTAAAGACATGATGGTAAAGCAGGCCCGGGCCTCCCTGTTACTTTGTGGTGAGTAGTTCCTGTCCTTGCTCTGGGTTCCATCTTTAGAGCTTAAGGTGGTTCCCTTGAGACTTTTTCCTAAGATTATTGTTCTTAGTTTTCATTAATTACAATTATATGTACTACACTCAGAAATAAAAGGTTTTAGAGTACCAGTTATTTAAAAAGAATTTAATCTTTTCTGGCAATTTTATTTTCCACATTTGAAATTCACTGAACATGGTATTACTGTCAACTGCCACATTGTGAATTTCGTTGCTGGTGTTGCATTGTGATATCAACAGTGAAAAATATTTTTTAAGCTTTAAGATATCTTAGATTATTAGGCATTGGCCAGACATGTTTTGATTATTATTTAATTATGTGTCAATCGAGTTAACTTCTGTTACCTCTGTTCCTCTTTTAAAAGCTTGCCAAAAATTTTCTGAACATAGGACAAGGCATGGTATGGAATATTGGTTTTCCATTCCAGTAAGTGTTATTTAATAGTATTAAGTCTTTTAACAGGAAAAACTTTCCCTAAACATGAAAAGTCTTACTGTGATACTTAGAGAAACTTTGTTTCTCTTCAACGGAAAAGAAAATGAATTTAGCTTTCAGGCACACACCAAACTAACACTAAGAAATTAATTTATTACCAGAGAGAGGAGAACATGGAGTAAAAATAGATAAGTACAGTCTATGACCCTAATATCAAAAGAAAAGTAAAAGCCACTTAGCTTAGAATATATCAGATACACTGTTATTCAAATCATTCAGGAATATAATTACAGACAGCCTTTATAGGCCTATCAATATGGGTTATTTCTCTACATTTGCAACTGTTCCACATTACTGAATATATAAATATCTCCCCTAAATTCTAAATTATTACTAAAGGTCTACTATACACTTCTGCTAAAAAAGATAACAAAACAGATTTTTACTGTGTTCTTTAACATGCATTATTTAGGTTAGATACCAACAAAATGTAACTTGTGTGTCTTGTTTGAATCCCGACTAAAGCAAACCAACTCTAAAAAGACATGTATATATATATGACAGTTGAGGAAATGTGAACACGTATTTTACATGAAATTGGGGGAGTTTTTTTTCTTTTAGATGTGATGATAGTGTTGTAAGTTTTCTTGACAAGTCTTTATCTGTTAGATATACAAACCAAACTGTTTACTGATGAAATTACTGTATCATCTGACATTTGAAGTAGAACAAAAGATTAAACAAGATTGGACAAATACTGATAGTTTTTTTGAAAGATAGCGATGAGTGCCTTATTCTTTATGTTATTCTCTCTGCTTTTGTGTATGTTTGAAAGTTTTCCTAGTAAGTTTTTTTTTTAAGTACACAGTTTCAGAAACTTATCTCATATTTTCACTGAAGGTTTTGGCACCCGTGCTTCACTAAGCGTGTGCCTTGCCAAAGTTAGCTTGTAAATTTAAGGTAGTACGTTAAGTTTTGAGTTCCATTCAGATTGTCATCTGTGAAATAAGAAGACTGTAATATGTAATAGATTGTTTCTAACATCCCTCAGTTCTAGCTCTTTAGAAGTCTGTGGGAAATTAAGAGGGAGACAGCAAGTGACTTTAGTAAACATCAGTGTCAGTGTAGGTGAAAGGTGCCTTATCTTTTATATTAGAAATATATTAATCTAATAAGACTTATAGACTCTGGGTCCCGGGAAGATAGGACAGGGCCTTTTTATTGGCCTTTCTGTTCTCGCTGCTCGATCCATAATAGAAATTCATCAAAAGTGTATTAAATGAATGAAATTAATCCTTCCTGTTTTCCAGTTTCATTATTATAGAATCATTTCCCTCTGATGTCAGCTTAAAAGACTATTGTTAACCTGTTAGTTTATTACATCATTGTGAGAATTATTCTTATGAAGCACATATCTCAAAAATAGTCATGATCCTTACATATTTCTTTTATTATAACATGTAACATTTAAGACTGAAATGGAGAATAACTTATTGTTTTACTTTGTTTGACTAAATGTATCTTAATAGCCCATTCTTTATAGATCTTATGTGCTCTCAATTTGGCTAAAAATACAGCGTGGTAAACTGAGAAACTAAAATTAACATTTTTATTTTATTTTCCCACCAATAGAGCAGATCTCCTAAAAATTTA
>SJYV01021013.1:10577-13077 GCA_006410875.1 Neotragus pygmaeus | reverse complement strand
GGAAGCAGAAGTTTTTGATGCCTGTCAGATCACACATCAGCCGTGGAAAGATGTATGCAAATAAATATACCATAGACTCCACAGGTTTTTATAACACAAGAAGTTAGAACAGTAGTTTCCAAATAGTTATCATAATTACTTTATTAGTTTCCTATCACTGCTATATTACCACCAATTTAGTGGTGTATAACAATGCAAATTTATTATCTTATAAATCTGATGGTCAAAGTCCAAAATGGGTCTTGCCAAGCCAAAATCAAGGTGTTAGCACAGCTGTGTTTTCTTCTGGAAGTTCTAAGGGAAAATTCTTTTCCTTGCCTTTCCAGCTTTTAGAGGCTGCCCACATTCCTCAGCTCATAGCCTGTTATATCTTCAGAGCCATCAATGACTGAGTTGTCTTTACACTACATCCCATAACACTGACTCTCCTGCTTCCTGCTTTCCTTACGGGATCCATACAGTTACCGTAGCCCACATAGACAACCCAGGAAAATCTCATCTCCAAATCAGCTGTTTAGCCATCTTAATTCTCCCCTGCCATGCATCATTACATATTTATAGATTGTGTAGGGGAGACTCAGATCCTTTTGGGGATCCATTATCTGTATATCACCTCATGTATAGCACCTTTGGGGAGAAGACGATGACTCAGATATTCATTCCTCATCTTTCAAATTGTGGAAGAGTGGAAGGGTAAGGCCATGGCATTGTGGAGGACATTCTGATGCAGACCCAAAGCCTAACGCCACAGCATGTACTCCCAGATCTGGATGTTGATGGTGATCACTCACTATTCCTAAAATTCAAGTGGAGCCCTCCTGTGGGGATTATGGCCAGCTACCTAACCAAGCAATTCTTATTTATGGCAGTTTTACTTAACTCTGGTCAGTTCAGTTCAGTCACTCAGTCATGTCCAACTCTTTGTTACCCCATGGACTGCAGCACACCAGGCCTCCTTGTCCATCGCCAATTCCCGGAGTTTACTCAAACTCATGTCCATTGAATCATTGATGCCATACAACCATCTCATCCTCTGTCATCCCATTCTCCTCCTGCCTTCAGGCTTTCCCAGTAGCAGGGTCTTTTCTAATGAGTCAGTTTTATTCGCATCAAGTGGCCAAAGTATTGCAGTTTCAGCTTCAGCATCAGTCCTTCCAATGAATATTCAGGACTGANGGAGTTCATGGTTCATGTATTGCTGAAGCCTGGCTTGGAGAATTTTGAGCATTACTTTACCAGCATGTGAAATGAATGCAATTGTGTGGTAGTTTGAGCATTGTTTGCCATTGCCTTTCTTTGGAATTGGAATGAAAACTGACCTTTTCCAGTCCTGTGGCCACTGCTGAGAAAGGATATAAACCTGCAAACACAAGAAGAATAGATAAGGAGATCACAGCACATAGTGATGTCAGCAAAATTTCCGAAGATGAGAAGTGTAAGGAAGAATTAAAGCTTGCGTTACAGACTAGACAAAGAAGAAACCTAGGTTTAGTGTGAGAGGTGTCACGATGTGTGCTGTGGAAGAGTTTAAAAAAGAAGGACCAGTTATCTTTGAATAGTTGAGAAAGATGGTGTTGCTCTGAGTGCCTGTGTATGTGTGGGTTGAAGGTTTGTGGCAGGCACTAACATAGGAGGCCTGAGTGAGATTACTTACAAGTCTAANGTGGAAGAGTTTAAAAAAGAAGGACCAGTTATCTTTGAATAGTTGAGAAAGATGGTGTTGCTCTGAGTGCCTGTGTATGTGTGGGTTGAAGGTTTGTGGCAGGCACTAACATAGGAGGCCTGAGTGAGATTACTTACAAGTCTAAGAGAGCCAGGCCAGCGCACTAAGCTTGGGCAGCTGCGAGAGTTGGGCCGGCGCACTAAGCATGGCCAAGAGGGGCTACCCCATGTCTGAGGTCAGTGGCAGCCGGGAGGAGCTACCCCACGTCCGAGGTCAGGGGCGGCTGGGAGGAGACACCCTGCGTCCAAGGACAGGGCGGCAGCTGGGTGGAGCTACCCCGCGTTCAAGGCCAGTGGCTGCTGGAGGAGACACCCCGCATCCAAGGTCAGAGGCGGCCAGGGAGAGACACCTCGCATCCGAGGTCAGGGGCGGCCAGAAGAAGACACCTCACGCTCGAGGCCAGGGGTGGTGACCCTGAGGAGCCACCCCAAGCCTGGGGCCAGGGGCGGCAGCTAGGAGGAGCCACTTCACGCCCGAGGCCAGGGGCGGAGACCTTGAAGAGCCACCCCGAGACCCCGGCCAGGGGTGACAGCTGGGAGGAGCCACCCATGCCCGAGACCGGCGGCTGGGAGGAGCAACCCGAGGAGAGGTGGCTGCACAGGCGCAGGAGGGCCTAGAGGAGCTATCCCACATTGAAGGTCAGGAATGGTGGCGGTAGAGAGATACCCCTCATCCAAGGTAAGGAGCAGCGGCTGTGCTTTGCTGGAGCAGCCGTAAAGAGTTACCCCACACCCAAGGTAAGAGAAACCCAAGTAAGATGGTAGGTGTTGCAAGAGG
>SJYV01021013.1:0-10064 GCA_006410875.1 Neotragus pygmaeus | reverse complement strand
ACCCCATGGACTGCAGCACACCAGGCCTCCTTGTCCATCGCCAATTCCCGGAGTTTACTCAAACTCATGTCCATTGAATCATTGATGCCATACAACCATCTCATCCTCTGTCATCCCATTCTCCTCCTGCCTTCAGGCTTTCCCAGTAGCAGGGTCTTTTCTAATGAGTCAGTTTTATTCGCATCAAGTGGCCAAAGTATTGCAGTTTCAGCTTCAGCATCAGTCCTTCCAATGAATATTCAGGACTGATTTCCTTTAGGATGGACTGGTAGGAATGATCTCTTTGCTGTCCGAAGGACTGTCAAGAGTCTTCTCCAACATCACAATTCAAAAGCATCAGTTCTTCAGTGCTCAGCTTTCTTTATAGTCCAACTCGTAAGATCTATACATGACTACTGGAAAAACCATAGCTTTGACTAGATGGAATTTTGTTGGCAAAGTAATGTCTCTGCTTTTTAATATGCTGTTTAGGTTGATGATAACTTTTCTTCCAAGGAGCAAGCATCTTTTAATTTCATGGCTGCAGACACCCAGAAGCAGTCAAATTAAGAGAAATTTGAAAATTTTCATATCAATCATATAAAATTAAATTTCATACATCTGTATTTTCCTGTTGCTGTCTTTTTGGTGCTTCTTTAAGTCAGAATTATTTCAAAGTTTTCACCAATTTTCATTTATTAGAATCTATTGCATTAGCATTTCTCTGTGAAACATTGATTTATTTCAATAGATAATGGAAGCATGTCTCAAATGACATGACTTTTAATGCAGAAATTTTAAGACATTTTAAAACGTAAGTATTATCACATAATTATAGGTACAAATAATCGTGCTGTTAAAACAACAGAATTCTAAAGTTATATTTTTTTAAATCATGCAAAGAAATTATTGTCTAGACAGCACTTTTCTCCCTACATGTTTCATAAGAATAAACTTAAGTAATCTTATTAAAGTTATAAAGTTAAATAATCATATGAAAAATGATAAAGAATGTCAAAATGGAGTGTGACTCACATCACTTATGGACTGGATTTGGTCAGGAGCAGTTGAATAGATCAGTTGGAACTTGAGCTGAACATTGTATTATGGTTAATATTTGATATTTAATCAAGTAATATGATTTATTAGAATAAAGCATAAGTAAAAATGATTTAAGCAAATCATAGAACTAACAAGTGAGTTCTTTGTGCATGTTTGGAGGACACTGCTTAGGTTTTCTTAAAGGTTTTTTTTTTATCAAAGTGTTGTAGATGTAGAAATTTTTGTTTTTAAAATGAAGGGACACTTCAGCATAAGAAATTAAAAGTTTTTTCCTATTTTATGATGATACCCCTGGGGCTGGTATGTTAGGTGAAAGATAATAAAGACTAACCTATCTATCTCAAAGCTTACTGACTGTGCTTTGAACCAAATAGTTGGGTTAGTTTTTCCTCTCCCTAAAAGCTAAATAAGGAAAGGAACTCTTAAGTGTCCACTGCTGTCTCTAGTGAAGTAGAGTCTAAAGTTAGAGGGGTAGTGGGGAGAAATAATTTAATACAATAGCAGAATAGGAGTTGGATTTTGCTGTAATTTGTTTGGGAGAATTAACTTAAGTAGCAGTGGGCAGTAGAGTAATGTTTATGCCGCTAGAACTCTTGTAATGGCTTAGTTATGACTCTTGTCCTGTTTGCATGGTCTCTTCTTTAGGAAACTCAGAGAAAACAGGCAAAGGTGCCATAGCTTAGCGAAAAGGTGGGTGGCCAGGAGAGAACTGTGCTCAGAGTACAGTGTTCTGTGCCGTGTTCTCAAAGAGCTGAGCTTATTCCTGAACATCAATGTTTTTTAAAGCAATGCATCATCCTCCACCCAGCAAATGCCTGCCATAGCCAGTAATACGTTGGCTTGTCCATTTTCAGTTTGTAGTACAAAATAAATGAAAGCCAAGGACATTACAATTGGGAGGGAAGGAGAACTATTATTTAAAAGGCTTTTAAATGATGTCACTATATATTCTTTTAACAACATCCTCTAAAAGCCTTTGAAAAAATAGTCCCTTCCCCCTCAGTTGTTAACAAAGACCAGGCTAGGGCCTGCTCTTTAAAGGCTGTTAAATGGTGATACTGTATTTTTTATTATCAGCATCATTTAGAAACCTTTTAGAGAACAGTCCTCGTCACCCACAACTAACCAAAAAAAAGGGGGGGGGA
Organism: Neotragus pygmaeus; assembly: GCA_006410875.1. Taxonomy (NCBI): domain Eukaryota; kingdom Metazoa; phylum Chordata; class Mammalia; order Artiodactyla; family Bovidae; genus Neotragus; species Neotragus pygmaeus. The sequence continues at coordinate 7,878 of SJYV01021013.1, read as the reverse complement.
TATGGGGGAAGGGATTACTTTTTTAAAGGCCTTTGGATGGTCCTATCAATAAATACAGCAATATTGTTTTAAAAGCCCTTTTCCAATGGTGATTCAGTTTTTTGATATGTACTTTTAACCTCAAGACCCTATGCTATCAGACAGATTGATGTTTTAACGTTGACTGAAAACTCAATTTACTAATAATCCCAGTAATGCCTTTTATTGAACAGTTTAAAAATCAATTTCACATATACAATCTCCTGTTATCCTCAGAACAACTCGGCAGAGTAGACAGGATATGTATAATTAGCCCCATTTTACAGAAGAGAAAACCAGAAACGAAGTGAGGTGGGATTTAAGTGAGGTGGGATTTAGCTAAGTTGTCACTGCTGACGTATGGCTGAGGTTGAAGCCGCAACCCCAGTCCTAACAGTTTGATCTAGTGCCCCATCCAGTGCCTCTGGCTTCCTCTACTACTTTTTTTTTTAAAGTGATATTCTCCATTGCTCTTTTCAACATGTGCAAACACTAAGAGTTAATTCTTCATAATTAGCATAAAAGTGGAATTCTATAATTTCAGTACTCAAGGTAGATGGTCGGAGTCTTATCAATACGGTACTTCTGATGAAGTAAAGAAGTGTAAATATCTCAAAGCATAGTAGCCTTCCTATGATGTTAGGGCATTCAGGCTTATCTGAGATTGTGCATCACATCATAAATTTTGTGTGCTTGTGAAATTATCGCTTGAAATTCACTTTCAGGTATCTAGTTTATTATGTAACTGACAATTTAAAAATCTAATCTCCTTTTATTGATTTGCTTCTGAAAGTTATTCTGCTGACTAAGGGTACTGATTCATAATTAAGATCATAAGATTCTCTCAGTTATCTCTCAGTCTTTGAAAGAAATCATAAATGCTGGTTGCTCCCACTTCCTGTAGTTCTCTGAAAAAGAGGAAGAAGTTTCCCCACTAGCTTTCAGGACTCACCTTTATTTCCCTTTATCACAAGCAATACTTTCTGGTTATTGAAAAAGGTAAAGAATCATAGATTATTTATTGCTTAACAGAAATGACAGTTAAAAGTGGTAAATTCTGATCTTTGTTCTGCCAGTGTTTTTATCCTTTCACTAATAAACGTTGTCTTTAATGATAACTAAAGACGAGTACTTTCAGCTCCAAAACACTTTGATATGTAGTATCTATCTCACTGAATCCTTATAAAACTGTCCTACTGATTAGTATGACCCTTTATTTTTTTCGCCAGTGGCTCAATGGGTAAAGAATCTGCCTGCAGTGCAGGAGACACAGGGGGCGCAGGTTTGATCCCTGGGTGGGGAAGATCCCCTGGAGGAGGAATTGGCCGCCCCTGCAGTATTCTTGCCTGGAGAGTTCCCATGGACAGAGGAGCCTGGCGGGCTACCCAGAGTCGGACATGACTGAGCCCAGGGCACATAGCACCCTTTATTTTACAAATTCTGGCTCAAAGAAGTTAATACGTTTCTTCTCATCAATAACTTTTAAGTTCTTCTAACCTAAAATTTAGTGTTTTCTTTCTTACCACTGCCAGCAGTAACTCTAACTGACAAGAAGGGAACCATAGCCTTTCTTGGTTCTGAGAGAAAGGTTTCATATGCCAAGCATTAGGGGTAGCCTGAGAACACTTGGACTGGTGCAGATACAGGCACTGAGGCCCCGGTCCTCGGTCTTCAGCCAGAAAAATTCATCCTTAGTTGACTTTACTGAAAGTAAAGGTGGATCATCAGAGGCTTTGCTGCCACAGACGTGGACCCCAGAGGCTCTAAGGGTCCCGTGTCGTAACCCACGGTCTCTCTCATCAGAGGCTTTGCTGCAACAGACGTGGACTCCAGAGGCTTTTAGGTTTCCTGTGTCGTGACCCACGGTCTTCTCCCCATCCCTACCTTCTCACTGGAGAACATAAAACATGGGCTTGGCAAAAAAGTTTGTTCAGGTTTTTCTATAACATCTTGCAGGAAAACCTGAACAATCTTTTGGCTAACCCAGTATTTGTACACAGATCAGGAAAAAGTATGTTTGTGTGACAGAGCTAGCTCCCTAGTTCTTTGCTCTCAGAGAACCCATTTCCCAAACTTGCCCTACATCAGGAATTTCTCAGCAACTTATAGTTTGTCCGATTGGCATCTCTGATGTAAAAAGGATCCTTTTCTTCTTTGTTAGATTCAAAGAAAGTGTACCTGCAGAGACCTGCTACTTGAAAAGGGCAGTAATAAAAGTACCTTTCCAGTTTGTACATCAACTAAAACATCCTTCTTTTCCTTCCTCGTGGACTTCATCTAGATGACATCCCCATCCCTCTGTCTCCTAAGTTACAGTTCATTTCAGTGCAAGCAGCATGGCCAGTTTTTAGATGCCGTTTGCCCCTAGTTTCATTTGTGAAATTAATGTGTGGAACAGCTACCACTCCCCTCACATACTTTGATAAAGAACTATTATAAAGCCTGGCTTTCCCCCTTAAGGTCTCCCTTTGGATCTTGCTGTCCTATAGTAGATATTCTCAGCATGACTTCACTCAGAATTCTCTAGAAAATTCTTGGATAAAATCATTATTAACAGCAAGATGGCTTGTGTGAAGCTCCCAGATGTTGCATTTGACCATTCCCTTTCCATCCTTCTGTTCTTTCCTCTTCTGAGGCCCATTCCATCATCTTACACCCTCTTCCTTCCCTTGTTACTCTCGTCTTGGGATCTGTTCATCACTTGCCTCCATTGAGTGAAGATCTTGGTATCTTTCACATAATCTCTCCAGCCCCACGTCTCCCAGGAAGATCTCACTGTGTATATCAACCTGTGACATATGTAACCTCACAGACTCTTTGATCTGTTCCATTCCAAATTTTAACCTGTACGGAATTTCAACCAGATACTCTTATTTCAGCTCTGAAGTTATGGCTTACTCCCATACTTGTGCCTATCATGTTAACACCTTCAGGCCCTTCACTCCTCCAATATTTAGCCTAGATTTACAACAACCCTGAAAGATAGATGGTAGTTTCCCCATTTCACAGATGTGAAAATTGAGGTCTCTAGAGTATGAGTAACTTTTTTAGTGTCATAGGCTTAGTAAGTTGCAGAGCCAGAGGTTCAACTCATCTATCTGGCTTCAAAGCTCAACACTTTCTACCCACTTCCTCACTGAGTGTATAAGGGAGGTACAGTCTACGACAGTCTGTGGTACAGGTTGCAGAGGCAAGAGTCAAGAGACAGGGAGGCCAATTTGAATGAGCAAGCAGAAATAAGAGGCGAGCAAAGACTTGGGAGGTACAACAAATCATTAATTACGATTAAAGATTTCCATACTGTTTGAAATTGTTTTCAATAAACTGCACTTCTTTTGCGATTTCAAATTAAAAATTTTTTTAATGTTTTAAGTGTCACTGATGGAGTTGAACTAAGCTGGTGGTAGACAGCAGAAAAGAAGAAAATGAATACAAAAGACATCAGACTTCTCAGGTAGTTGTTGGAGGGAAACAAGGATGTCAAAGACAATGCCATAGTTCAGTTCTGAGCTTGGTTCCAAAGGAAGAGGGTCTACCATTTTCTTTTTTCATATGATGTTATTGATATTGTCAGAAAGCAGGTGAGCTACTAAGATCATGTGATTATCATATTTGTCAGATAACCACACATAATTGTTCTGCTCTCGTGTAAAATGCTCTGGTTCTGACGAAATTTATTGTAGCCCATTATTGGAAGATTTATGCTAAACGCTTTGGAAACCAGATTATTTTGGCTTTATTAGCACCCTACAGTCAGAGTTGGACACGACTGAGCGACTTCACTTTCACTTCACTTTAAGCCAGAAGTCAGAAAGGAAATATGAAAAAAAAAAATAGTAGAATAGTATAACATATCTGTATCCATAGTTCTGGAACTATTCCTCTATGAGAGTGGAATATATAATATATACAACTATATAAAAGTATATACACATCATTCTGGATTTCAGATTTATTAAAAAGTAGAATATTGACAGTGAGGATTATAAGTTTTCCTTTGAGGAGAGGAAAGACTAGGATATTAGTATAAACTGATTTTACCTTCCTCTCAACAGCTGTGGAAACAGAACACATCCTATATGGGAGTCAGTGAACATTTTGTAAAGGGCCAGAGAGTAAATATGTTCAACTTTGCAGACCACAGCCGTTCAACTGTGCCACTGGCAAAGCAGCCAGAGACAATATAGAAATGAATGAAATGTGGCAGTGTTCCAATAAAACTTTGTGGACATTGAATTTTAATTTCTTATCATTTTAGTGTCACAAAATGTTATTTCTCTTTATTTTTTCAAACATTTAAAAACGTAAAAACCATTCTTAGCTCACAGACTACACAAAAGCAGTGGACTAGTTTTGATTGACAGGCCGAGTTTGCTGGAGCCTGCTTAAGACCTTACATGAAGTAAGGTTCTCACTAAATGTTTGTTGATAATGTACTCAGCTCTTTCTGCAAATACACTTTTATTTATTAGCAACATAAGAGGTGAATATACTGATGACTAAAATAAGAGTAATTAGTGCAATCATTGATACTTTCTAGAATACCTTAATTTACATATACAAGGAAGAAGTTATCTTTAAAATTATAAACCATTTATTTAAAGTCATATTTGATGGGAAAATATATATTTATTTTGAGTCTTAGGTATACAGTTCTAGCTAACAGTTAAACAAATTTGCCCTTTGCTTTTTTTTTTAATTGAAGGATGATGGCTTTATAGAATTTTGTTGGTTTCTGCCAGATGTCAACATGAATCAGCCATAGGTATACTGCCGCTTGCTTTTTTAAACCCTGTACTAGGTGCTAAGGGGCTTCCTGGGTGGCTCATGATAAAGAATTCACCAGTCAGTGAAGAAGACACCATTTTGATCCCTGGTTCAGGAAGATCCCTTGGAGAAGGAAAGGAGAACCCACTCCAGTATTCTTACCTGGAAAATCCCATGGACAGAGAAGCCTGGCAGGCTTCAGTACATGGGGTCGCAAACTAAACAGCAACTCAGCAACTAACCAACAACTATGTGTGTGACTGTGTGTGTATTCTCAGTCGTGTGGGGTCTTTGTGACTCCCTGAACTATACCTGCTAAGCCCCTCTGTCCATGAAATTTTCCAGGCAAGAATATTGGAATAGGTTGCCGTTTCCTTAGGAGATCTTCCTGACCCAGGGATCGAACCCTTATCTCTTGCATCGGCAGGCAGATTCTTTACCGCTGTGCCACCTGGACCCAATACTAAATATTAAAGTGGGCTCACTTTCTACAGTTTACTGGGCAAATAAAGCAGTACTCTAGCTTTCTGCGTTACAGTTCTTACCAGTTGAGATTTACACTGGTTTAAAAAGTACTAGTTTTAAAGATGAAACTGCATCTTTATTTACAACTGTTTTCTGGTCATTTTTTTATAAATCATATACCTAGATATATACTGCCGTAAAATAAACCAAACAAAATTAGATACAAAGAAAGTATTTTATGTACTATAGACCTTTATATTTTTGAAGTCCAAAAACAGAGTAGATTGATAATATTTAAAAACGATTAAGTGTCTGAGTGTGGATTGAAGCAAAAGACTAGAAGACATTGTTTTCATAAAGCTTTATGTGGAAGTGTCATCTCTGAAATAGTAACGCAGATGTTGAACAAGGTTTATTCTTAGGCACTTACTTGATACTCCCTGTTTTATTTTCAATTCTCATTTAAATTTTATAATTCAATCATTTTGAAAGAAGTTTTACAACTTTAATCTTAATAATCTCAAAAAAAAGCAGACACGCTATGTCATAAAATAACTATTAGTGACTAGTTTGTATCCTATAAATCTAACTTGAGTTGATAATATGGTCCATTACCAGCTAACTGCACAGAGTATTTTTCATTTTACACTCTTCAGTTACTTTTTAGTGAAGTGTTAAAAAATATGAAGCTTTTCTCCTCTCTAAAATTGCACGCTGTCTGTCTGTTATTAGGAAGATAACAGCTCTTATAAATGTTTCAGTAAGCGCTAAGTAGACAGTTATGTGCACTCTCATTCCACGCTTATTTGCTTACTGTAATAAACTGATAAAATATGTGTGGTTTGTCTCTGTGTATCTACAGGCATCATGAGTCACATAGATTTCCTTTAGAAATAATGTTGTGTCTACAGAATTGATTGGTTATTTTCATAAACCATCTAAAGGTACACAAATGACTTTTATTATTTAAACATATGCTGTGTAAAGATTTGTGAGGATTATCTCACTGTTACTTGATGTCTTTTGTTGTGTTAGCTCTAGAAGGGGGCTTTATATTTTAGAGTTATTACAGTTACTGAGCTAATTACCTTCTCAGGAATCGTAGTGAGGATAACCCAAATCATTTGCTAATATAGCTCAATTTTTAATTCTTTGAACATTGGCAATTAAATAATTAAATCAAAACTTTAAAAATATTGTCTTTCATAGTATCCTCTTTATACAAGTTTCAATATTTAATGGAAAATAATGCTTTTACCTGAACTGGATACTTGAAGAATTAGTGTTTGTATCATAGAAATCCTTCTAATTATTAAATTTTTCTTTGTGTGTACCTTAAGGAATATGGTATTTTTCATTTATTCATAATTATATGCACTAGGAAATTTTTAGTCAGGTCATATCCTAAAACCGACAAATATTAATATTGATAATCTTCACTTATCAACACAGTAAGCTCCTTGAAAGACTGTAATATTTTTAGGAACAGTGTTTAGCACTCAACATCTGTTAAGTATAGTTATGACCAATACTAGTAGTATATTATCTGTAAATCTCTGTAGACTAAATTAAAGTAGAAAAATTATACTTTTGAGTTCTAAAAATGGGTACAATTGTGTTTTATAAACTGAACATAAAATCAAGGAATAAATGGAGAGACAGATAATAAACATAGCAAATAAGCAAATTATGTGCTTATGTGTATTGTATCCGAGAAGGTATTAAGTGACTATGGAAAAAGAAGAAAGGGGAATCAGAAGGAAGAGGTGCAAATGGGCCAAACCTCATTAAGAAGGAACCATTTGAGCAGAGGTGTATCGGCACTGAGCCATGGGAGTATCTGGAGATAGTGCATTCCAGGAGGGGGCATCCAGTGCCAAGGCCCTGGGTGGGAGGCTTACTGGTGTGTGCAAGGAGCAGGAAGGGTGTCAGGGTGGCTGGAGTGAAGGGAGTTGTGGGTTCAAAAGTAACAGGAAATGAGGTCAAAGAAACACAGTGGGGCCAGGCCATATGGGGCCTTATCAGCCTTTATAAGAGTTTTTAGGTCTCATTTTTCAATGAAATTGGGAGCCACTGAAGCGTTTTGAACAGAGAGGTGATATGGTGTAACTTTATTTTAACTGATTCTTACTGGCTTCTGTTTTCAATATGTGCTCTGTAGGATGCAAGAAAAGGAGCAAGGAGACCAACTAGGAGGCTTTAGGAGTAATCCAGATGTGAGGTTGTGGTCGCTCACCTTTCTCCCAAGATACCCAAGGGAGACATAGAGTCAGAGAACAAAGACAGGCAAACCAGTCCTTTATTAGCCGGGCTTTTACTCTGTAGCCTCAACATAGAGCTTCAGTGAGTAGTATGGGCACGTCAAGAATTCCTCTTCCCTAAAGAGATTAGCCTGGAACCAAAGCAGGCTTTTAGACTGAACCATAAGAATTGCTAATTCCACTCTTTTTTTTTTTTAATCTTTATTTTTTGAGGTATAGTTGATGTACAAAATTATTTACGTTTCTGATGAACAATATAATAAATCAGTTTTTAAAGGTTATGCTCCATTTATAATAGTACGTGAACCGTGAACTCTCTGATGTTCAAGCTGGTTTTAGAAAAGGCAGAGGAATCAGAGATCAAATT